>BFEA01000603.1:282561-302456 GCA_003427395.1 Chara braunii | reverse complement strand
CACAGTAAAAATGGAAAAAAAAAACAAAAAACAAACAAACAGAAAACATGTTTCTCTGTGCACTCTGCTTCCTTCTTTTTCTTCGCGCCTTTCGCTGTTTTTTATTTTTTATTATTTTTTATTATTATTATTATTATTAATATGTTTTTTTTTTCTGCGCAAGAAAATGCGCTCCCAAGGAGCTCAGTTGGGCAGGCACCCACCTGGCATTCAGGAGGTTGTGCGTTTTTTTGGTGCCCCGTGATCGCCTGTGGCGGCACGCTTAGTGCGCTAACCAGCTGTGATAGTCCGTGTGATACCCCTGATCGGTATTACAGTAGTAGGGTCTTCTTTGGGCAACACGGGTGTGGGTGTGGGTGTGAGTGTGAGAGTGTGAGTGTGAGTGGGTTACGTGTGTGTGTGGGAGAGTGTTGACCTTAGACACCGGTGCTATTCGATGGGGGTTGGGGGAAGATGAAAAAGGGAGGCGGAGGTACTGGCCAAAAAAAAAAAAAAAAGAAGTTTCGTCCTTGTGTTAGCCCCCCCCCCCTTCCCCCACTGGCGGCCCCAACCCTGCACCACCCTAAACCACAGTGGGCAAGGGGCAACATGCATTCCCCCTTCATCTCGAGGTAGCTGTGCTTGCTGTGGTTCCCTTTAGAGACTTAGGAGTAGTGGTAGGTAGTAGAAGGTGAATTGAAAAAAGAAATAAAAAGAAATAAAAAGAAATAAAAAGAAATAAAAAGAAAAAAAGAAAAAAGGAGAAAAAAAAAGAAATAAAAAGAAAAAAAAAGAAAAAAGGAGAAAAAAAAGAAATAAAAAGAAATAAAAAGAAATAAAAAGAAAAAGGAGAAATAAAAAGAAATTAAAAGAAAAAGGAGGAAAAAAAGAAATAAAAAGAAATAAAAAGAAATAAAAAGAGGAAAAAGGACGAAAAAAAAACCCCTCGTTTCTACAGTTCATGGAAGTCGATTCTGCGTTGAGCGCCGAACGAAAGTTACTGTTCTTTCAAAGAAGATTATTAGCATGGCCCCTGCGCCCCCCCCCGAAAAGAAGCGAAGGTAAAAAAGGGGGGGGAAAAAAAGGAAAAAAGCGATAAAAGAAGGAAAGAAAAAAGAAAAAGAAAAAGAAGAAAAATTATCATTCTAAATTGCAGTACGGCTATCATCAAGGATAGCAAAATTCTCCTCCTTTCACCCCCTTTCTCCCTCCCCACGCCATCCGCCAGCTTCCCCCTTCCTCCAACTTGCCCCCTCTCCCCCCTTCCCCCCTTCCCCCTTCCCCCTTCCCCCTTCCCCCCCTCTTCCTCCGTTCAAAAGGACGACGTCATTATGAAATTGGTCATAATTGGCGAGGATTTTTTTTAGAAAACAAAAAAAAAACAAAAAGGAAAAAAGTCGTTGAATGTTTGTAGTACTGTATTTTGCTTGCGCAAGACGACGACGATGATGATGATGATGGTGACGATTGGTACAAATCATCATTTTCATAATTGCACTCGTCACAAACTGATAATAGCGGTGATCATGATGATTTGACTGATTGATTGATTGATTGATTGATTCGTTGATGGTTGATTGATTGGTTGATCGATTGATTGGTTGATTGGTTGATTGGTTGGTTGATGGTTGATTGATTGATTGGTTGATTGATTGATTGATTGGTTGATTGATTGATTGGTTGATGGCTGATTGATTGATTGGTTGATGGTTGATTGATTGATGATGTTGATGGTTGATTGTGTGATTGGTTGATGGTTGATTGAGTGATGATGTTGATAACGAGAGTGATTGCGCGTATGACTGCAGGGTTTGGTGTATATTTGAAACAAATGCCTTTTTTTCGTTTCTTTGTTTTTTTAATTTCTCTTTAGGGCGGCGGCGTCTAGATATATCGCCGAACTGACCGGGTCCGGGTTGCTTTATTTTTATTTGTTTATTTATTTATGACCATTCCCAAAAGTGGGAGGGGAGTACTCTCCCCTCTTCCCCCCCCCTTCCCCCCCCCCTCCCCCCCCCACACACGAGCAGGCCCACCTATACGAGGGTGAGTTTCTTCGGTCTGTTGCACCCTGTTTTTTTTTTTTTGGAGTAATTCGCTTCCCGGTACAGATCATGAACCTGGCCGTCCCAACGGCTTTACCGCCAGATGCATCTTTTTTCTTTTTCCCGCCCAGATGCACTCTGCCAGGGGCATTTGCGCAATAAGCGGCCCAGTTCATACGGAGGTGTACCGCCAAGCATCCCCAATGATTTTACTCTTTTTTTCTCTCTCTCTCTCTCTCTCTCCCTGACGACGATGATGACGATGCCCACTGATTTTTAATGATAGCGATGGACGATGAGAATGATGATGACGACGACGGAGATGATGATGACGATGACGATGATGATGATGATGATGATGATGTTAATGACATGGATGCTGCTGCTGGTGATGATGACAATGATTATGATGACGATGATGACGATGATGATGATGATGACGGTGACGATGATGATGATGTTCATGACATGGATGCTGTTGCTGGTGATGATGATGATGGTAATGGTGATGGTGATGGCATACATGATGATGCTGATGATGCTGATGATGCTAATCATGGTGATCATGATCGGTGATGGTGATGACGTTGATAGTTTGCGCGGCATCCTTGTGCAAGTGGCTGTGTGAATTACTGTGCGGGTAATGGTGCTACTGCTTGGGATGATGGTTATGGTGATGATGATGACGACGTGTATGATGATGTTGATGACGTCGATGATTATGATGATGGTGATGATGTCGTCGATGATTATGATGATGATGCTGATGATGTCGTCGATGATTATGATGCTGCCGCTGCTGCTGCTGCTGATGATGATGATGATGACGGCGTGGATGATGATGAGGATGATGATGATGATGATGATGAGGAGGAGGAGTATGAGGAGGTCGAGGTGGAGGTGGAGGTGGAAAAGAGTGACGATGACGATGATGATTGCGTGCAGTCGTTGTATAGTCAAACAAGAAATGGCGTTGTGGGTGTTTTCCAGCAAGAAAAAAAAGAAACGAAAAAAGGATGGATGGGAATCATTCATTCATCACAATCTTTTGCCTTGGGGTTGTCTACGCAATTAATTAATTTTTAGTTAATGAATTATGTCATTATGTAGGCAAGTACGTGAAGTAACTAATAGTCATCAAATAAATTAGTTGATGACGGTTAAAGAATTAAATTGCCAAAAAATGTTAAAAAATACTCTAGTGAATGAATTGTGGTTAGTTCAGCGAGGTTAAAAAAAATGGTGATGGTTAATTATGTAGGCGAATGATGGTTAATTAAGTTTAATGATTATGGTTACGGTAATTAGTCAGAATGGTGGTGGGGAGATAAATTAGGTTAATGACTTAAATAATGGTTAAATTTAAATTTAAATTAGTTAATGATGTTAAATAACGTAAATTTAAACTAGTTAACGATGTTAAATAACTCAATTTTAAATTAGTTAATGATGTTAAATAACTTAAATTTAAATTAGTTAATGGTTTGTTAAGAGAGGTTAATGAAGGCTATAGAGTAACTTAGTTAATGATGGTGAGTTAAAACCAGGTTAACACTAGTTATAGTAAAATTTTAGTTAATGATGGTTAGTTAAATTATTAGTTAATGATGGATGAAGAAGTATGCGGGGTGGGGGGGTTGGGGGTGGGCATTTGGGAGGGGAAGAACAAAGAAGAGGGGCAGAAATGCAAAATGCCATGGTTGCCCGCTTCTTTGATCATATCAAAGGACAGAACGTGACATCATCAAATCAAGGACAAAGCAGAGATCATACAGGAGTTTTTTTTTTTTTACCGGTTTCTCTCTTCCTCCTCTAGGCCTTCCTCGGTTCACCCTGCTCTCGGAATTTTAAAAAAGCAATAGCAATGTTTATCGCCAAAGAACGTGGCTAGATTCATTCATTTGGGGAGTGCTGGAACCAGGGGTTCTTAATCATCCCCTGGAAAACGCTGCCTTTTTTTTCTCCCGTCCTTATCCCCTCCACTTACACCACCTCCTCTCTCTCTCTCCTTCTCTCTCTCTCTCTCTTTTCTCTCTCTCTCCTCCTCTCTCTCTTTCTCCTCCTCTTGTACATTTTGTTTCTCTGCTATTAAAGCACAAGCACGGTGGAGCCTAACTTGCCAAACCTAATGTTATTGCGGCCGAACCTTATTTGAACCTGTCCCCGCTACCGTCTTCCCCCGAACACAACGCATCCTCATTATGACTGTATCCGACCGGAAAGACGGCTTGTATACATTCAGAATCAGGGTTTGTTATGTTCGGGGGAAGACGGTAGGCCGATACATCGAAAACGCCGGCACTTTGCGCCTTCGCGCTCTGATTCACAGTGTGACAATATATGCGGCCGCAAATTACTATCCCCTTCCACCCCTCTCCCCTCTCCTCCTCCCGTTGCCCCCCTTCCCCCCCCTTTCCCTCCCTCCCTCCCTCCCCCCTCCTCGTACTGTGGTTTACAGTTTTGAGTTTTTTGACCAACTCTCTTCACGAGTACGTTGCCGTCATCTGCAGACCTATGACAGCCTCAGGTTAGCATCTAGGTCTGCAGATACGACAGCCTCCCTCCCCCCTCCTGCTTCGGTATAAGCACAGTGGACGGTGAGGATCGAAGCTCGTGCAGCCAGGACAGTGATGATTGGGCGGACGGTGATTACGAACTACCGTACCCCGAATAGAACGCATGGTGACTATCGCTGTATCAATAAGTTGGCCCACATTCAGCGCTGCTGATGATGATCGATCGGACGGACGTAGTCGATCGATCGGACGAACGTTGATGATCCATCTGACGGTGATGATCGATCAGACGGATGGTCATGACCAATCCGAAGGTGATGATTGATAGGACGATGATGACCGGACTGGTGATGATAGACCGGACGTGTGCTGATCGATTGATCAAGACGGTGATGATCGGTCGATCGGACGGTGATGATTGGACGGACGGTGGTCGATCGGGCGGTGACGATTGGACGGACGGTGATCGGTCAGCACCGTCTGATCGATCATCACCATCGGATGGGGGATGGTTGTGATGGATCGGACGGACGATGACCACCGGACGGTGCTGATCGATCGGACGGTGATGAGCGGACGGTGATAATTGAACGGTCGGCGATGATTGGGCGGACTGTGATCGATTGGACGGTATTATCGATCAGATGGTATGATCGATCGATCAGATGGTATGATCGATCGATCAGACGGACGGTTGTGATGGGTCGGACGGTAATGATTGGCCGATCGCTCACAACCATCCGTCTGATCTGCTCGATCATCGGCCGTCCAAACTTCACCGTTCGACTGATCACCGTCCGTCCGATCGTCCAATCATCACCGTCCGATAGATCGAAATTCATCACCATCCGGCCATCACTCGTCCGTCCAATCATCGCCGGCTGGACGGTGATGATCGATCGGACGGTACCGTTCCGATCAATCGATCTGACGGTAGTCTTCATTACTTACTCCCTTTTATAATTGCAGGTGCTAGTATTCTTCATATTGCTGCTCTACATCACCATGGTTATAATTATCCATTGGGCATAAGCTCTTCTGTAGACAAAATAACTTTTTATTCCTATTTTTAGGGTGCGCCGTCTCACAACCAATTTCAATGGGCTTTCAATTCAATCAGAGCCTGGTACCTTTCATTGTGTGTAATGGTATATCGAGGGATCCCCTGAGGCCGAAGGTCCTCCAGTGGAGCCGTAAATCATGGAACTCTGTATACGAAGATCATCTGGCGTCAATCGGACGGTTATGACCCGATGGACGGTGATGACACCGTCTTCACCCGAATACAACGCCCGGTCATTATATCCGTATCTGGACTGAAAATTGCCCCAAGTACAGTTATAATGAATGGGCGTTCTATTCGGGTGAAGACGGGGGGTTGAGAGATCAGGGTGCTGCGGCTGTGGTGGCGGCGGCGGCTGTGGCTGCAGCTGGGGCTGGTGGTGCTGCACTGCTGGTTTCCCCCTCTGTAGCCGTCCTCTCTTGATCCCCCATCTGTCCTGCAAATAGAATGCCACGTGGATAGTTTTGAAAGTCTTGTTGAAAGTTGTTGCTTCTTTATCCTGCCTGATGAGTTGTATGGGAACAGGAGTGGCCCCTGAAATGGAAAGCCTTCGGTTCCTTAGGTCGATCTAGTGCTTGCTTTCCTATCCCACGCGAGTGCGAGAAGGGCCTCTACTCTTATATCGGACAGAACCTGGAGGGGAGGAAAAACCTATTAGTTCCCCCTATAGATACAGATAGAGAAGAGGCGAAAAAAGGCGGAAAAGGAAACAAACCCAAGAGAATATATATATAAATGTATACATAATGTATTGTCAAACAAAACTGCCCGGTAAACAGTAGGCAGAAAGGGAGAAGAGGACAACTAACGAGGCGCTGTAACGGACTGTTCCGTCGGAGTTTCACCGACTCATATATATATATATATTGTCACATGATATCAGATCGCCATATATATAAACACACACACACACACACACACACACACACACACACAGAGAGAGAGAGAGACACACCTGTCTCTTATACACATCTAGATGTGTATAAGAGACAGGTGTGTGTGTGTGTGTGTGTGTGTGTGTGTGTGTGTGTGTGTGTGTGTGTGTGTGTGTGTGTGTGTGTGAGAGAGAGAGAGAGAGAGAGAGAGAGAGAGAGAGAGAGAGAGAGAGAGAGAGAGAGAGAGAGAGAGAGAGAGTAGGGGACTCGGTGTTGAGAACAGTAGCTGGGAATATTTGAAGTCGAGATGAAAAGGACCCTTGACTCGGGTTGATGTTGTTTAGCTGGAACTGGTTCTAAGCCTCTAACCCTGTCCCCTCTGTTAAAGGACCACTACCTTTCTGACTGTGACGCGAAGTGGCAAGTTGAGCCTCATCCGAAAAAATCGCTGCCGGGAGGCCGTCGATAACTTTCATTGGAGGCCCACGGCATCCAAATTTGAATTCGAGGCCAGCGGCCGTATGTATGAGAAAGGTAGTGGTGGTTTAAGGTAACTTTCAACCAGCCATAGACCCTAAACCCTAAACCCTTAATCTTAACTGTACTCGGCCTGATCCTCGCACCCTAAACCCTAGCTTGTTATTATGTAATTCCGATTTAATCATTTGATTTCCCATAACCCCGAAACCCTTAACCTCATTTCTTACTCTGACTCAACCCTAATACGGAGATGAAAACTCCCTCTTATCTTGACACAGATTCAAATGAAACGGATCTTTTGGGGATTGGGATCTGGAGCCGGGTGCAGATCGGGATCGTGATTGGGATCTCTTGCGGCATCGATCCGTTGTGCTCTGTCTCTCTATGCCGGTGCTGGCAATCTTGCTTTGCTCATAACATTTTTTTTTCGCCTCTTTTGCTCATCGAAAGATAAAACGGTTAATTAATGTGATGAGAGCTCTCTCCTCTGCTACCAGTTGTCGAGCTCTAGCCAGTGTTGCCGCGCCTGCTAAGTCCCAGCCCATGCCATGCATGGAAAGGCTTCATGCCGACTCTGCAGGCGTGGTTCAGCTATGGTGCACACTCTGTCCACCTCTTTCTTCTCCTTCTCTCTTTCTGCTTCATAGCTCCTTGGTCTCTTTTCTTTTTTTTTTTGTTTTTTTTTTTCCCTTGGTTCTCATGGAATTCCGTACTTTATATATTCTTATAAGCTGATTGGCATGATGTCGAAGTTTCCAGCTTGGTCGAGTTGGCCCAGTATCGCTACCAGTCCAGGTACCAGGATCAGTACCAGCCTATTACCAGGGTGGGTACCAGGATCGACACCAGGGTGGGTACCAGGATCGACTCCAGGGTGGGTACCAGGATCGACACCAGGGTGGGGACCAGGATCGCTACCGTAGTTTCATGGATGTTCTTTTCCCTGGCTGCTGTTGGGTGAGGGGGTGGCACCCTGTGAATGCGAATCTGTCTCTCACTGCTTTCTGATTGCTGCTCGAAAAATTGGCACCAGTGTTGGTACCGGGACTGGTACTGGGGTTGGTATCAGGGTTGGTACCGCAATTTCAAGGATGCTCAATGCTTGGCTGCTGCTGGGTGAGGAGGTGGCCTTCTGCGAATGCAATTCTGTCTCTCACTGCTTTCTGCGATGGATGCTCGGAAGATTGGGACCACCATCGGTACCAGTCCCGGTACCAGGATCTGTTCCGCTGTCCGTACCAGGGTTGGTACCATAATTTCATGGATGTTCAGTCCTTGGATGCTGTTGGGTAAGGGGATGACACTCTGCAGATGTGCTTATGTCTGTCACTGCATTCTGTGATGGCTGCTCGAAAAACTGTGAATCAATTCATCCTCCCCTGCAATGCATGAGAGGTTGAATTCCCCAAAGATGCATATTTTTTTCTTTTCTTTTTCTTGTCGACTTAGGGCATGTGCACACCAGGAATTTTTTGTCAGCTGAGCTCTGGACGCGATTGCAGTCAGATGCATCGAGGTCTGGCCGTAATTGCAGTCAGATACGTTTAGGAAAGTGCTACCTAGTGGTGAGTACGCCCTTAGAGATGGGGCATTGTGTCTTCAGAAACAGCGTCAAACTTCAAACTTCAAACTTCAAAAGGTTTCTGAAGTCCTGATGTTGACGAGCGAATTGTTTTGGTGCAATGGCTGTGTGATGACGTGCTTTACGATTTTAAATTACGATTTTAAATTACGATTTTAAATTACGATTTTAAATTACGATTTTAAATTACGATTTTAAAATTTTAATCCACCTCTGAGTATGACAGTGGCCCTTTTTTTATTTTTTATTTTTTATTTTTAAATGGCTCAGTTCTGTCGAGGGATAGATGCTGCCTTTGGATGGACCATGCTGCTCTGATTTCACTAATATTTCTCAACACTGCGGTGGCTGCGATTCTGAACTTGCCAGGTTGTAGATTCTCTTTCTTTTGCACTGTCTTGTTCTGTTGTGTCTGTGTTATTGTCATTTACTATGGTTTTGTTGCATTGTGTCACAATTTGTGTGAGAATTTTGGGTGTTTTTTGTTTCTCTTTCTTTTGTTGCGTTTTCTTTTTTTTTCCAAAATTTTTGTTATGTCCAATTTTGCGATGCTTACATTATGCGTTGGTCTATGCCATGTGGCCTGGTGCTGTATCATGTTCCAAACGTCTATTTCAGGTGCACGCTGTCGCATGGAATTGCAATGGGACAAAGTTGGCATCGGGATCTGTTGATCAGACAGGACGGGTCTGGATGTTTGACAATCGAGGACCGGTAAGTTTGGGTTGAATTCAACAGTCAGTCAAGCTTGTGCCTCCTGATGTCCAGAGAGCAGCCTTGCTGCTGTGTTGGATGATCATCGCACTCGAAACGACACTTCAGTAATCCATACTAACAATATGATGTGGGTGTTGGGAATTCTCCCTCTCTCTCTCTCTCCTCCCCCATTGGAATTCTCCCTCTCTCTCTTTCTCTCTCCTCCCCTCCCATCCGCCCCCTGAGGTGGTCGTTTTCCAGTTATCCATTCACGTCTGTATTTATTTTATTCCTCTTGCAGATGTGATGCAGCACAGTGTGTCGGATTATGTGTTGCTTGGAGTCACAGTGTCTGTTTACTTATGCATTGATGGCTGGTGCTGTCTGTTCTCGAATAACAAGCGGGGAGAGGGGAAAGGTTCAACTGATCAGTTCACTACCTTGGCAATGTGTGTGTGTGTGTGTGTGTGTGTGTGTGTGTGTGTGTGTGTGTGTGTGTGTGTGTGTGTGTGTGTGTGTGTGTGTGCAGATGAAGGGAAAAGATATTGAGCTGAAGGGGCACACTGACAGTGTGGATTACGTGACATGGGATCCAACGCATCCAGACCTTTTAGCAACAGCATCAGCAGACAAGACCGCAAGGCTCTGGGACACGCGAAGTAAGAATTTTGGTCGACATACCACCACATCAGTCTGTCAAATCCCCTCGTGGTCCCCCCGTTTCTTGTCCTTCTCTCCCTCGCTGTCCATGGCTCACCTGACAGTTCTCTGTGACGGTATATATCGTCAAACAGAACTGCCCGCTAAACCGAGCACAACAAACGTCGGGCTGTGACAGACAGTTTTGTCAGAGTTTTGACTGACTCATAAGTCATATATATTATATATACGTACATATATTGTACTTATAGTCTTATAGCAGTTTCTTTTTGTCCAGACTTTCTGGACCAATGAATATGATCTGTCACATGAAGGAGTTTGTACTCTAACAAGTTTAATTACAGGTGCTATCTTGGCCAATAGGCCCAATAGTACGAATACCGAAAAGACACAAATTTCTAAATCATAGTATTTCATACACTTTGGTTTTGAAAAACATATAGGCAATGGAAGATTGTTTTGTTTATGAAGTATTGCTTAATTATATGGACCTCCTCCTCAAAAAATCCATTTGTGTATATTTAGCATATCTGTGTTTCCATTCATGACATCAAGACCGTGTATCATGACTTTGATAAAATCAGCACGCTCGCTGGAGGCACAACGTGCTAAAAAGCGCCACGCCTGCCTATGCCAGTATACATATTGTCAAACAGAACTGCCTGGTAAACTGTAGGCAGAGAGGGAGAAGAGGACAACAAACAAGGGGCTGTGACAGACTGTATATATCGTCAAATATATATACATATATGTACTCTGCGACTACATATATAGTCACGTTTATATATAATCATAGAGACCTGCCCGGTGAGGAAAGGACAAGGAGGGGCTGTGACAGGCTGTTGCATCCTAGTTTCACCGACTTGTCAGGAGGCTGAACCCTCTATGACCTGCAGAGTCTCTGATGTGATGATGATACTGTAAGTCGCACATAGTCCACCTTAACCGTGGTTGTGGTTGATCATCAACGACTGCCGCACAGCAGATGTTGTGAGGTGGGCACCAACCACTGCCCTCAAGCGTACCTGTGGTGAAAATCAAAGCAGACTGCTACTCACCGACACCGGATGGAAGGCCCTGTGCCTGTAGTTTTGGCCTATGGTACCTGCCCCCCACCTCTACGGCAGGCCATACGGGAGCTGTAGGCAGGCCACGCAGCCGTATGGAAACTCAAGCAGGGGTAATTGGCCAGTAGATGGGCCCCCGACTTGAGCTTGAAGGGGTCAAGGGGGGGCAATGCATTACCCCCTACCCACCAACCAGTCTGCTAGGATTCACACACAGTACTCTCTCAGGGTCGTTGTTCCAAAAAGATGGCCAGTGGCCACTTAATACTCTCTCACAGGTCTCGCTCACTTTGGGCGAGTTGGTGTCTCCCAAGACATCGACTAAATGGAGTCGTGTTTGGTGAATGTGAAAACATACCTTCATACTTGTTTGGCATATGTGAAAACACACTGTCATACTCGCTCACTTTGGGGGAGTTGGTGTTTCTGAAAAGACATCGATCAAATGGAGTTGTGTTTGGTGAATGTGAAAACATACCTTCATACTTGTTTGTGTATGTGAAAACACACCGTCATACGTCTCTGACTCTCTGCATCACTCAATGTTTGTTGCTTGTGTCTTGTGTCACCTCATCTTGAAGCGGCGAAGTCCCAGGCTGTGGAACTAAGCGGTGAGAACATAAACATAGCTTTCAAGCCTGATGGGAGACATATTGCTGTTGGGAATAGGGTAGGTAACATTCTGCCAGCTTTATTCGCCTCGCCTCTTTTTTCTTTTTTCTTTTTTTTTTGGTGAAAGGGCAATGGTCTTGAGATATCGTCATCGAACTGAGCGGCCCTATGTAATTCAGAAGAATCAGAACTATACTATTTTACTCCCAGTGGAGTTCGAACGCAGGTCTGTGTTTTAATAGTTTAGGGGTGTACCAACTGAGCTAGGCCAGTTGGTTATTCTTCTCTCTCCTATTTTTTTCCTTTGACCGGGTGCCTGGGCACTCAACTTGTGCCCCGGATACAGGCCCGGGTGTCCCGACCGGGGATGAACCTCAGGCAGCCCCAGTGTAAAAAAAAAAAGAACAAAAAAAAATTCCGGAAAAAAAAAAGTTGCATATGGGCCGCACGGCAGGACGAGCCAAGTAGCCTAGCCCTGAAACTCTTTCTTTAAGGAATTTTCTTCTTCTTCTTCTTCTTCTTCTTCTTCTTCTTCTTCTTCTTCTTTAATTACTACGTATTTCCCCACTACGATTGAAAGCGCAAATGTCAGAAAATGTTGATCGTGGCTGTTAGCGGTCCTAGTGGGCAGACGCTCTCAATTGGCGGTCGATCTGAAGTTCTTACGATTGCCCGCCAACCGGACTGTTGGTTGATGGAAAAATTGATGGGGTTGCATTTTGGGGTTCAGGAAACTGAGATCTCCACAACTATGTAAACTGCAAATGTAATAACAGTTCAACTATCAGGCCTGTCCGCGGTCCTAATGGGCCGATGACCGGGATTGGCCTTCAGTAGTTTAAGAATGGTTGATTATCTGGCCCTGCCGGGTCAGTGGTCCCGATCGGCCGATCTGAGTCAATTCCTGGAACCCTCCAAAATTGCGGGCGAATTAAAAAAACATATCGGTCTTTGTTTTTCCGTACCTGAGAGCCTGAAAAGAGAAGATATTCTGAAAAGCACTCACTCCATATGTCTCTCCGTCTGTCTCTCCGTCCTTCCTCTCCTTCTCCCTCTCCTTCTCCCTCTCCTTCTCCCTCTCCTTTTCCCTCCTCTGTCCCTCTTCTCTCCCTCTTCTCTCCCTCTTCTCTCCTTATTCTCTCCCTCTCCTTCTCCTTCTCCTCCTCCCTCCTTTGTCCCTCCTCTCCCCCCTCTCTCCCTCTTCTCTCCGTGGCTCCTCTCCTTCTGCCTCTTCTCTCCCTCTCCTTCTCCCTGTTCTCTCCATTCCCTTCTCCCTTTTCCCTCCCTCTTCTCTTCCCCTTCTCTCCCTCCTCTCCTCTTCTCTCCCTCTTCACTCCCCCTGCTCTCCCTCTTCTTTCCTTCTTCTCTCGCTTTTCCCTCCCTCTTCTCTCCCTCTTCTCTCCCTCTCCTCTCCGTGTCCTCTCCCTCTTCTCCCCCCGTCTCCTCTCTGTGCTTCTGTTCATGTCACTCTAGGAATAAACTGGGGAATGTGGGACATGTGCCACTCATGTTGGTTGAGTCCACACCTTAGCTCTTTTGTGTATGGAATACTATGGACTCTACATATGCAGGTGGCTTGAAGTCCTGCAGTGTGGTGTGCTTTCGGACATTTGTTAAAATTGGGACAATGATGAGAAGATCACTTGGCATGGCCCATGACTGAGGATGACTCACACAGATGGAGAGAGAGTCCAGGTTCTTTTAAAAAGGGGAAAACAAGAGAAAGGCTGGAAAAGCCCAGCGATGTTGAGATAACATTGGAGGATGTGCTATGTTATGTAAAGGGTAGTTTGTGGGGAGAAGCCAGTAAGGTGGAGTTGTTGGAATGTATGTTGGAATATAAGCTGGACTATATATAGCTTAGCTTGGATTATATGTAAAGTTGAAAATATAAGTTGGAAATAGAGAGGATAGAGAATTACCTGGGGTTTCGCTCGGTTGGTACACCCAATGAACTATTGAAATACAGACCATAGTTCGATTCCAGGTGCAATCAGATGATCAAAATAAAATCATTCTGAATTACCTGCAGCCGGTCAGTTCCATGATGATATCTCAAGGCCGTCCCCCTGTTAAAAAAGAAAAGAAAAGGAAATCTGTTTCAGGTTTGAGGCATAAATTTGGTGTTGTCTTTTCGAAACACACCTTCCCCCGACCGAGATCACACGAACATACCCTCCTTTCCCTGACCTCTCTCACATGAACATACCCTTCTCTCTTAATCTCTCCTGTGAAGTGCGGCCGGCCTTTGGCAGGCGAAGTGCTTTTATCGACTCAGCCCTTGTTTACGTTCCTCCCCTTCTTCTCCCCCCCTCCTCCCCCCCTCCTCCCCCCCTGCTCCGTGGGCTGTTCGCCACCCTCCTCCCCTGTTTTGAAGAAGAGCGAGGAATCGTGAAGACCAGGTGTGTTCTCATCATTTGAATAATTTTAATAATATAAATAATTTAAATAATTCAAATTCTGAAAGAGAATTTGCCCTGGTTATCTTACCGGGCCCATGTGGCTTACCTTATCTGGTAGCCACATATAACCAGCCTTTTTTTTTCTGTTTGGTTAAAAACAGGTTCCCACATGCAATTAACTGCTATGGAACAGATCACAAGTTTGAATCCTCGTGGTCTCAGATCCATACATTATGTCAGGGGCTGTCCTCTTTTCTTCAAAAAGAAAAAGGCAAAACAATTGCCCTGCCCTGTTTATTATTAAACAGTGAAAAAATTTCATCTATGTGCGCAGGACGACGTCTTGAGCATTGTTGATGCCCGCAAGTTTCAAGCCATCCAGTCGAAGAAATTTGCGTTCGAGGTATGATGCTCTGCTATGCTACGGTTCTTCTGCTGTATTCACAGAGCTGTTCTTTTGCCGCTGCATGCTTGCCGTCTGTTTCTTTCGTTTGTCCGTGAATGCTGTTGTGATGGCTAATAATAAGTGCAGTGGATTTTGGGTGCTGATGATTCAAAAAAAAAAAAGAAAAAGGAAAAAAAAACGAGTAAGAAAATAAAAGAAACCTTGCGGGGGTGACACTGTGGATGTGTAATGCTGACTGTGATCAGATGCACGGCGCCGATTCTTGATTGGATGCATGTAACTCGATCGTCGTGTGAGTTACCCGCATCCAATGAACTTCACATTTTTCTGAGCTATTCGTCGGCGCAAGTCAATTACTCTGTATGTTTCAGATGGATGTAAATCACGCAACGACTCTTGATCGGATGCATGTAACTCACATGACGATTCGGTTTGGAGTTGGAGTCCAGAACCTACGAGTGATTGAGTTGAATAAACGAATAAGTTCAGCTCCGGAAAATGTGAATTTGAGTAAGTCCGATGCATGTATGCTCATGCCACGATTCTTGACCGGATGCATGTATAACTCACACGACGATGTGGTTTGGAGTGTGAGTCCAGAAGCTACAATGTATTGAGTAATCGAGTTGCATAAGCATATAGCTCAGCTCGGGAAAATGTGAGTTCGAGAAGTCCGAAAGGCCAAAATTTCGGAGTTCATAACCTCTGTCCGTCCTGATGGGCACTATTTCCGATACGTTTTTCCAGTGTCCCATGTAGAAATTGAGGAGGGGCTCCCAAAAATCCGAAAGTCCAAAAAATGCGCAGAAGTCCAAAAGGTCAATCTCCAGAAGTTTCAAGTCTAAAAGACTAGAAGGCAAGATGTCCAAATGTTTGAATTTTAAAAATCTCAAAATCCGAATTTCTCTCCAGCGATAAAAAGTCCAAACGTTTAAAATTTGAGAATGTTAAACTCCAGACATTCAATGTCTAAAAGTCAAAGGTCCAAACTTTGGAAGTCTGAAAAGTCAAAGTACAGAAGTTCAAACTTTGGAGGGGTTCAACCTTTAAACTCTACATCACCAGCTGATTAAAAAAAAAATAATAAAATCCGTGCAATATAATGAGAAGTGAGCGCAAAAAAAAAGCCCAAGATGGTGAACTCGTGTTTTTAACTTTTTGTGCACTGCTGCCGACCCCCTGCTGGCCCCCTGCATCGCGCCGGAGGACTGGTGGTCCAAAGGGGTGTGCCTTAGTTTGCTTTTTTTTTTTTTTTGTCCTTGGATTCACAAAGGAATTCTGAGGTGACAATCAGCCAAAAGCTGTTTGCAACTTTGCATTGCAGTTCTGCACGTCATAAAAAGAATTCCCCCCCCCCTCCCCCCCAAGAATCTTTCATTTTTTTTTTTTTTTCGATTTTGTTTTTCCCCTGGGGCTGCCTTCGACCTGGTTGGGCCCTTGCTTGGGTGCCCGGATGTCACTATCGATAATGGAATCAAATAAGTTGAATTGAATTTGCATTTTTGTAGACATTATTTATTTCACAAATTCACAGAATTTAAGGAGTACATTTCGTGTTGACAAAATTACTATTATTAATCTCAACGGCTGGCCTTTTTTTGTCCAAAATTTTGGGGATGATTAATTATTAATAATTCACATTTGAATTATGTTTAATCTTTTTTTCTGCAGGTCAATGAGATATCCTGGAACAGAACGGGGGATCTTTTCTTTATGACCACTGGGCAAGGTACAGTATGTTGAAATTTCGGGAAAAAAATAAAAATTACAAATTTAGAACTAAAATAAACGAAGCTTAAGTTTATTTATGTTGTGTGTTTCCCCCTTCATTTGAATCTAAAATGCTTTTTTTTTTTTTTTTTAATAAACTGGCAGTGCATGTATTTTTCTCGGATTTTCTCCTCTTACGATAGTCAAAATAAAGTTTTGGTCGTTTTAATCTTCCTCATGTGAAAGTGAAAGTTCAAAGCTACAGTGAAACTCAGACTGCCTTCTTTTGTTTTTTTTGTGTATTCCTGCATGGGGCCATGAGCAGATAATTAAGAATTAAAAAAAAAAAAAAAAACTTACAAACCACCACCACCTCCGAGCCTGTTTTTGCCGACCCTGATTTTCTCTGCGCACCGAGTTTTGCCGAGCCTGGGTTCCGTTTTGTTTCTTTTCTGGTACTCTCCTGAAAAAAGAAGAAGGAAAAAAAAAGCACGGCCAGACTTTCAAAAAACGACACGCTCGCAGCCAAAAAAAAAAAAAAAAAACACCTCTTTGGATGTGATACCTGGTAGATACCTAGCCCAAAGTCGTTGTGTGAGTATGCCCCCAGTGAGGGCGTTACGACAAGGGGTGTCAGGACCGCGAAAGAAGGAAGAGGGGAAAAAAAAATATTGAAACTGAACTTAGGGCAGGAAAGCGGGTTCATACATTCTGCAAAGTAATAGTGTGGGCATGCCCTCCTCCTCAAAGTTTCAGCAGCCCGTGATACCTGGTAGATAACCTTTTTATGTCTCATGCATTTCATTTTTGTCGTCATGGGAAACTTGAGTGGTTTATCTTTTTCATTCATTTTTCGGAATTTTCCACATATTCATAACTTTTCCACATATTCATTTCTCCACTTTTGAAGCTCGTATCTGTTTGGATTTTTTTTATTAATATATTTTGCTCTCTCGTCTCGCGTAAATGTTTGTCGAAGGGTGTCCCTTAATATTCTGCTGGATGCTCTACAGAACAAGGTTGGGTAGGATTTATTTATTCAATTATTTTGGTTACTTTGTTAAATTGTTATGGCGCTTGCGGAATGTTAGGCAGACTATTACGCAGTGACCTCTTTGGCAGACTCTTAGGGAGACTGTTTGTTCGGTAGACGGTTCGTCAGACGACGAGACAGTCAACTGTTAGGGAGATTAGGTGAATTGTTTGGTAAAGGGTGGCTGTGCCTGCTGAAAAAGGTCTCAATGGGTGTCAGTGTCGAGTGTGTGTATCCTTGCTGCGACTGTGCTGCGGTGGGCTGGCTGCCACGACCGGTATGGCTTCAGTTTCGAACGCCGGGTCACAATTGCAGTGGAAAAGGAATCCGACGGTTATGAGCGAGATCACCGGTTCGATTCCGTGTGGCTACGGATTGATCCTGGCGATATACTGAAAGACTGTTTCCAACGGTTATGGACGAGATCACTGGTTCGATTCCGTGTGGTTACGGATTGATCCTGGCAATATACTGAAAGACTGTTTGTTCGGTAAACTGTTAGACAGACGATGAGACAGTGGACTATTAGGTAGATTAGGTAGACTGTTAGGCATACTGTTAGGCAGACTGTTAGGCACTGTTAGGCACTGTTAGGCAGACTGTTAGTCAGACGATGAGACTGTGAACTGTTAGGAAGATTAGGTAGACTGTTAGGCAAGGTGTGGCTTTGCCTGGGGAAAAAGGTCTTGATGGCTGTCAGTGTTGTTGAGTGTGTGTACCCTCGGTGCAACCGCGCTGAGGTGGGGTGGATGGCACAACTGGTATGGCTTCTATATTCTATGTTCTTTTGTTTTAGAACCGTGCGGGTCCCCGGGCGGCACGGTTAGGGGAAGGTCGCCCGGGAGCCCTCCCGGGCGGTCCCAGCGCATAATATTTAAAAAATAGAAAAGAAAAAAATCCGAATGTTTAAGAAATCGCAAATGTTTAAGGAATCCCAAATGTTTGAGAGAGAGCAAATGTTTTGGGGACATGTTAAATTTTGGAATGATGCATAGGAGATTAGCGTGGCCCCTGTTTGCAAGGACGACAGGCAGAATTGGAGACGTACTCCAGAAAAAAAAGACAAAGGAAAACAAAAGAGAGAAAGTGTTTGAAGTTAGAACTTTGAAGACGAAACCTCAGGGTACTTATCTTTTTTTGCTTTTAAGTTTTAAATGGGAAGTATCAATGTTCATTTTGTGACTTGCAAGTATTGCTTGGGTTTCTTTTGTTCATTGTTTCTTGCTTCTGCTTGTATGCTTGATGACTGGCTGTGTCATCTGTGGGCAGGTACTGTGGAGGTTATGGGTTATCCATCCTTACAGACTCTTCATGTGCTCAATGCTCACACTGCGGGCTGTTATTGTATTGCGATGGACCCGAAAGGAAGGTGAGAGGCACTGCTCTGTCTTGGTGACTGACGACTGGCCTCTTCTTTGTTTCTTCCAGTTGGTGGAACTTTCTCCTTCTTGCTTGATGTCTTGTGCTTCGTTCTTCGTTCTTTGTCCTTGGCGGTACTTTCTCCTTCTTCCTTGGTGGTTCTTTCTTCTACTTCTTCCTGCTGCTTTTTCTTCCTTTTTCTTCTTCCTTGTTTTTTTCTTCGTCGTCTTCCTTCTTTTTGTGCTTCGTTCTTCGTCCTCGGCGGTACTTTGTCCTTCTTCCTCGGTTATTTCTTCTTCCTCCTCCTTTTTTGTCGTTTATCTTCTTCGTCTTTCATCTCCTTCCTCCTCGCTTCTTTCTTCCTCTTCTTCCTTCTTCTTTGTCATCCTTTTTCTTATTCTGTGGTCTCCTTCTTCCTTGGCTCTTTCTTCTTCTTCCTCCTCCTTTTTCTTCCTGTTTCTTCTTTTCTTTGTTCTCCTTCTTCCTTGGTCCATTCTTCCTTCTTTCTTTTCTTTTTTTTTCTTATTCTTTGTTCTCCTTCTTCCTCTTCCTTCGTTTTCTTCCTTTTTCTTTTCCCTTCTTCTCCTTCTTTTGTCATCCTTGGTTCTTTCTCCTCCTACCTTGGATAGTTCTACCTTTTTGTTTTTTGCCTGGGTCCTTTCTCCTCCTGCCCTTGGCTCTTCCTCCATCTTTCCGCTTGCTTGCTTTTTTCTCCTTCTTTCTTCTTCGTTGGTTCCCCTTTTTTTCCTCTGGTTCTTTTGTTTTCTTCCTTGGCGCTTCTCGTTCTTCCTTGCTCCTTTCTCTTGCCTTCTTCTTCTTTGTCGTCTTCGGTTGTTTCTCCTTCTTCCCCTTGGTTCTTTCTTCCTCTTCCTTAAAACAAGAGCCTTTCTCCTCATGTTTAGGTTGTGGGGTATTATTATTGTATGCGGTCCTCTCTTGCCCTGACTGTTGGATGCCAGAGAAGAGATGTGTGGTACCGTAGCATTCTTCGTTGTTGTTTTTTGCATGTTCGTACTGCACATTAGCAAGTTTATATTGGGGTCTAGGTTGAACAAGCTTACCCATTCGGTGCCAATTTTTTCCTTTTTTCTTGTATTTGGCCTAGAAAATCAAGGAGGCAAAAGGTGATGCCGTATTGCGTATGGCATTTGTGCGACGGTCTGGGACAGCTGAACCCTAATGTAACACTGCTAATGTGAAGTGCGAACATGCAAGACCCCCCAAAAAAACTCAAAATTTAATGTTCAAGTTCTAATTTTCTATGCAATTAAAGTATTTTGTTAATTTTAACAAAGTGGCAGTTAAAAGGGAAGAGGAGAGGAGAGGAGAGGAGAGGAGAGGAGAGGAGAGGACAGGAGAGGAGAGGACAGGAGAGGAGAGGAGAGGAGGGAAGGGGAGGGGAGGGGAGGA
>BFEA01000603.1:195364-213221 GCA_003427395.1 Chara braunii | reverse complement strand
CTCTTGCGCGCGCGCGCGTTCACGCCCTCTTCCCCCCCCGCCGCCCCCCACAGACACATACATTCTAGATCCCTCCTTCCCTCTCTTCCCCTCCATCCGTCCATTAGTTCAAGGCTGCAACTTCATTTTTTGTGGGGCAGGACTTGTGCATGACCCCTATCAGGAGGGGTAGGCAGGGATCATGCCATGAATGCCACGAGGCAGGGGTATTTGTGGGGCAGGATTTGTGGATGGCCGCTATTGGAAGGAGTATAAGTGGGGATCATGCCATGAATGCAGAATGTCAGGCAGGCAAGAGTAGTACGCCATCGAAATCTTGAGGGGTTGGAGTAGCAGGAGAGGGTTAATGGGGAGGGTGAGGATGCAGGATCAGGAAGATTAGAGCGTCAGGATCTGGCCGGTCCGGTTCGGGTGCGATGACTGTGGACGGGAAGTGGCCGATCAGGATGTTGTGGGATGGAGAGGAGGTGGGAATGCCAGCCAATCGGGGCGAGGATGTGGGAACCGATGAAGTGCAGTGGAAAGAACGCCAACGCAACAGGGAGAGGAATGCGGGTCGTGTAGAGGGGGAGCAGAGCGGACTAAAGGGGAAGAAGAGATTGCAAGGCAGGAAGAGGGTCTCACTGCGGAGGGAGGGGAACAGGTTGTAATGGAAGGAGAGAGCTCGACAATGATGATGGGCCTGAAACAAGGGAGTGTGTGCGTGCCTGTGTGTGTGCATCTGTGCCTCTGTGTGTGTGTTTGTTAGCTCCAGTCCACCATAGATGCACTGCGATCAACGATCACAAGGAATATGCAAGAACTTGGAATTGACCTAATAGCGGCAGTGCGCACTACAGTTGCAGTTGCAATTCGAACGACCCTCTTGCGATTGAAGCCCGCCCATGTGCAATGACTAGAGGACAACTATATCGCATTGCTCTTCCGTGGACATGACAAGTGTCGAACAAAGACTATGAGGCGAAGTATTTTGGAGCAACACATCCAAGGAAGGAAGCAGGTGCATAAATTATGCAATCCTGACACAGGGGAGGAAGTAAACGGAGAGGAAAAATCAACTACGTCAGGCGAGACACAGCAAGACAAAAAGCAGTGAGGCAACACATCAGCTGGAGGGCTCGGAGAGGCGGGAGGGAAGATGACCCAAAAGCACACAAAGCTGCGAAAGATGACAATTTAGACTTTCACCGACTCATCGATAGGGTTTAACCCCGGCAGTCTGCCCAGGATGCGTTTGACTGATGGCCAAGGACTCACCACGTCGCCCAGAGTTGGTAATGCCCCTGAAAGAGAAACGTGTGTGTGTGTGTGTGTGTGTGTGTGTGTGTGTGTGTGTGTGTGTGTCCAGCACCTTGCTGGAAAATGGGTCCAGCGTCCCTTGAATTACAATGAAAGGATAATGGTACAGCACATGTTAGGAACCGGGCCCAGCGTCCCACATTTACAGCTATTGATGCTCTGATGCTATAGGTTGGTGATGTTGGTTGTAATAATAATGCGGAAAATGATAATGATCGTGATGACCACTGGTCTCTGAGCTTTGAGAGTTTCCATTGCCACCTGTACCTCTTCACCCTCAATAGAAGGGCGCCAGATAAAAACAGTTAAGGACTGGTACTATTTACAGTTTGGTGGCATGAACTAGCTGAAATTACATCCTAAGTTTGAGAGAAACTGCTCACTCCAAACCATACCAACTCAAAGGGACCAGACCACATATCGCCCAGCGGGTGTCAGCGTGAAACCCGCACCACTTCAGAGGCGGCTGTTTTTTTTCTTTTCAACGGCGGGCCTGGCCGTGCAGCGCCTCGGAGTTTTGCCTGTGGTGACAAAAAACTTTCTGCAAGGCTGGGGCCGTGTACTAGCGGTTCAAGTATGATGCAGGGAAAAAGTCCGGAGAATCAGACAGGGGGGGCGAAGAGGAAAGGATGGGTCCACGGATGTTCAATCACAGAACACCAAGCGGTAGTCCTTCACGATATCCGGGACCCCGACTTGACTCCCCCGGTTATCCCCCTTAACCCTTTCCACTCTATTTCTCCCAGTTTCCCCCCTGGGTCCCCCCAAGCCAGCCGTCGCTGAATTTTTGAATGTGGTGAAGGATTTCTGACTTTGTGAATAAATGTTTAATTTTCTCTTTTACTCTGTCCCATTGTGTTGTGATATCAGTTTGGATATGGTGCTTGATTGAATCTGTTAGATGCGGGCCTTCAAATCCGGCTCCTTCCATTTCATACGTCCATCTTCGTCGCCAAAGTGCCCATAGGACGCCTCTCCTTCCTATAATATAAAACAATTGAGACAAATTATCCGTTTGAGGTGGGTTCCACGTTTCACACAAGAGTGCCTTTTAATCCCACGGCCATGGCAGGGAGATGATGACATGGTTCCAGATTCTTCACCATCTCCATAACCATTTTGGCCCAGGACATTGAAGGAAGATGTGCTCTATGGTCTCCCGAATTTTCCTCGAGCTCCCGACAGGCAAAGTCCACAGACTCCACCCCATAGTAATTCTAGACCCCTCAGAGTTTGTTCTAGGTTGGTCAACGCAAAAAAAAAAAAAAAAAAAAAAAAAAGGGTTGGGCAACGCCAGGCGAATATCTCTTTGTTGAACCCGGGCGCCTTGGTTGCACCGATCGCCTAAAATTGCAGTTACCTGTATTGTTCCTCTCCATTCGAAGCAGCTCGCCTGGGTATCGAGGGTTGGGTGAGAAGAGTGGGTTCTCTCTTGCTCTCTCTCCCTGGTATGGCTGAAAGCCTCGCCCTTGGTGTTGGCTTGCTGGAATACCTCTGAATCTGAGCTCCGAGCTTTCGTGTTGCAAAAATGTCGAGCCTCTTGGCCCTAAGCTTCCTTGATACGTATCAGAGGGAGCTGCTTGTCTGCTTTGCGGTCTAGAAGATCTTGTTCTTCCTTCTGCAAACCGATTGTCATTGGAATAAAAGTCCATACCGCCAACGGTGACAACATTCGGTTGACCATTCCATCTTCTTCCTTAGTTGTTCTCGTCTTCAACTATGTTCCTGGCACTTCCTGGTATACTCTTCTTCGTCATGGAAAAAGCCCCTGCAGTTCCGGCGCCATGGTGTCGAAGACGAAACCATCTTGAGCTCTCTCAAGTCACCACTGTCTGTTCTCACCCATATCCTGTCAACCATTCGTTCTCTGAACTTCGGGTCCACGTCATACTTGAGTTCAGGCATTGATCTATCTCTCATCGGAGGGAAATCTTTGATCCCAGTGCCAATGATTCTCGAAACAACTGTCAAACCCATAACCCAGAAAGTACATTGCATCTCGATTTTCGTGAAGTCCCTCCATTCTAATCTAGACATCCAAGGCCGAAAGCTCATAGAATACAAAGAGGCAACCAGCAATACCTCATCCTTTGCTTTTTATATGAGCCATGCAGGTACCACCCTATCCCTGGCCACATAAGCCAGCACGTTTGACCCTTTAAATCCGATGGTTCCTCGATGAATTTCTTGTTTGAAAATACCATCCCTTGCCCATCTATTTTTGTACGCCCTGATAGGGTCAGCTTTCACTTTCCTTGGCAGGTCCCTTGCCGCCTCCTTGAAAACGATTATAACCGTTATTTCCCTGACTCAGGCCACCTTGATCTGGTCAAAAGAAGGGTTCCCGACAAAAATGGCTTCTCTGCCTTCCACCTCGATGCTCTGACATGAAACTTCCCGAGGAATGTTACCTTCCTCATAGCACTGGGCGATAAGCTCTCTCATTCTTGTATCGTCAAGGTTCTGACCGCCAGGAGCTGGTGGTGAAGAGCGTGCGCCCGCTTGAGCTTGATCATCCATCGTTTCTTCACTTTGGACTTGATTGCCCATGGTTAAGCCAAATCTTGAAAACGTGGAGAGGAAAGATCCAAAGAAAATACGTACTTGAGGAGTGAAAAACTCGTTGTTGAGTTATGCCAGTGTGATTTGAGATGAGCGACGACAATACATTATGCTTGGGAGCGTTGTGCACGAAGCTTGTTCTCGGACTATGTTTCCAAAGAAACTGACAAAATGTGGTCGAAAAGATGGGATTCTACACCTAAGAGCAGTAAAAGTACAAGTGGCGAAGCTTCCACGTATACAATGATAAAAAAAGGAAAACTGAAAGCACTATGTTTCCAAAGAAATTGAAAAAATGTGGTCGAAAAGATGGGATTTCTACACCTAAGAGCGGTAAAAGTACAAGTGACGAAGCTTCCACGTATACAATGATCAAAAAAGGAAAACTGAAAACAGATTCAAAGATTACAAACGCTAAAGGTCAACCTTCCCCTTTCTGAGCCGACTAACCGCGTGAATCGCAGCCGTGTAACTTCCTCTTGAGGTAAATATCAACACCTTGAAGAAAGCATGAGAAAACCACGGTAGCACACTTGGAGATCCTTGTCCACCTTCTTCTTGTGTGCGCTGAATCCTTCAACTTGTCAGCATGTGGCCGGAAAATACACAGTCGCGAGGAAACTAACTTGAAGCTTTGACCGCTTGTAGTCACAAAACTTGGATCTTGTTACTGGCAAGGCTCTGGCAGAGCAGCACTGCTAAAAATATTCGCTAGAGGGGAGAGTTGCCAGTGGAACAAGAGACGTGGAAAGATCCAATGCAGAAGCTCGCTCAACGGTGAGTGACTCTTCTTTGTTGAATCGGTGATGGCGGAGCTACGCATTTAATCCTGAATCACCATGCATCTCCTCTTGTTACATAATTACTGCAGTAACTTTCAGTAACACCGCGCTACGTAAAACAACCTTACGTCTTCTCCGGATCTAACTATTTCCTTCGAGATCAAAAGATATGTCCAATCATGGAGATGGAAAAGTAGCTGGCTAGGCGAAAAGAGTTCAAGATCTTGGAAAAATGAAATTTCCCTTGCCTCTGCTTCAAGTAGAAAATTTTTTACGAAGACCTCTACAACCAAAAAAAGTTGCGACATTTTTTTGTGCTTAAAAGTTAAAACAAGTAACAGTTGAGACTATCGTTCTTGTAACTCAGCTATGTCTGAAAGTTACTACTAAGTTATTAACTATCGTTAAGGTTACCCACACCGATACGGCCCATGCAACAAACATGTTACTGCAGTAAAACGCTGCGGTAGAGATGGTGGATAATCGTGGCCCTCGCGCGGCACGACTCGGAGGCCGTAATCGGGCAGGCTGTCGATTTACTCCAACTAGTGGATGGGCCCCGAGCGGTAACCCAATGCCAGTGTACCGGTCCCCCCTTCGTTCGTTTGGCGATATATATAGTCGTCTCCCGTTGAGGAGAAGGCAGCTTAAACCTCTAGTATCTTTGCCGGCCTGTGACGAACCACTTTCTGTAACGCGCGATTTTCTGCGCGGTTGCAACGAGGGGTCCTAAGCTGGGAAGATTGGGCCAATTACGGGAGATCAGGATCGGTGGAGAATTGCATCAGTGTCCTCGCTTTTTCGTCCTTTTCGTCGCTTCTTTTTTTCGAATGGTTGGGCACGGAGCTGGGTGTGTCTTAGGACGGTCGGTTGATTGATTGGTCGGATGGATGTCTGGCGCATCGCCGCGCGCATGGGCGATTAATAAATGTTGATGTCGTTTCCTTCGGTTCGTTTTCGATCTTTTGGGCGCAGACATTGCGCGGGAAATTGCTTCGTTCTTTTTGAATTTCCTTTAAAATCTTTTTCGAATTTTATCGAGCCCCCGATGGCTCTCGGAATTTCGGAAACTGTGTTTTTTTTTGCTTTTTCACATTAGATAGGAATTTAGGAATTCAGTAATTAGGATTTTCCTGCCGCGCGGCGCCTTTTGTCTACTCACTTCTTCATGCGGCCGCAACGGTACTCTTATTAGTGGGCGCCCTTAATCGTGTGTGTAACTGTAATTTTAGGCGGGCGCCATTGTAACTGTATCTTTCTTCTTGCACTGCGTCTCTCCCGCCCTCCCTCTCTTTCTTTTGCTGAAATTTTTGTAAGCCGCGGCTTGCATGCTCAGATTGATGCGTGGAGAAGGGTTACGTCCCCCACGCCGCGGCCAATCATGCAGAACGCATACACTCCCTCTCTAATCCCCACTCTAAGTCCTGGTAATTCTGTGTTCTTCGCGCATGCATGCACGCTATAAATTTCGGCTGCGCGATTAGTCATCTCTCTTAACCCGTTGTTGGAAGCTCGGGGTTGCGCGATCATGAAGGGTCGGCACACGAGTGAAGTAAGAGGTGAGTAGAGTAGGAGTTGGGCGACCCGACAGGCTGGTGCCTAACGCGCGGGATTGACGTGGGCCACGACGGACTGTGGGCATGGGCGAATCCGACGGGTGCGGGAGGACTAAGCGGGGTGACAACTTTATGGGTTGGTGCGTGACGACAGACTGTCCGCATCGGAGAGAGAGAGAGAGAGAGAGAGAGAGAGAGAGAGAGAGAGAGAGAGAGAGAGAGAGAGAGNCATTAGATAGGAATTTAGGAATTCAGTAATTAGGATTTTCCTGCCGCGCGGCGCCTTTTGTCTACGCGCTTCTCCATGCGGCCGCAACGGTACTCTGATTAGTGGGCGCCCTTAATCGCGTGTGTAACTGTAATTTTAGGCGGGCGCCATTGTAATTGTTTCTTTCTTCTTGCACTGCGTCTCTCCCGCCCTCCCTCTCTTTCTTTTGCTGAAATTTTTGTAAGCCGCGGCTTGCATGCTCGGATCGATGCGTGGAGAAGGGTTTCGTCCCCCACGCCGCGGCCGATCATGCAGAACGCAGGCACTCCCTCTCTCATCCCCACTCTAAGTCTTGGTAATTCCGTGTTCTTCGCGCATGCATGCACGCTATAAATTTCGGCTGCGCGATTGGTCAGCTCTCTTAACCCGTTGTTGAAAGCTCGGGGTTGCGCGATCAGGAAGGGTCGGCACACGAGCGAAGTAAGAGGTGAGTAGAGTAGGAGTTGGGCAACCTGACGGGCTGGTGCCGAACATGCGGGATTGACGTGGGCGACGACGGACTGTGGGCACGGGCGAATCCGACGGGTGCAGGAGGACCAAGGAAGGTGACAACTTCATGGGTTGGTGCGTGACGACGGACTGTCCGCATCGGAGAGAGAGAGAGAGAAGGAGAGAGTTGAGGTCGATGGACGCGGATTTGCTGTTTCTTTGTCTCTTCCCCCTCTTCATCTGTGTATATACATTTTGATTGCAGCTCCGGGCGGTTCGCCCGTTCTTATTTTCGTTTCGGCTTTCTGAAATCTGGGCTTGGATTTTTGCTCACACTTGTCCTTGCGATGTCCGTCCTGATTGCGTTGTGTCTATGATTGTCGAATGTATGCATGTGTGGATGTTATGCCTGGTTGTCTATCTTTGTGCTAAGAATCCTTGTCCTTGCTTTATATTTGTGTCAAATCTTTGCCCACACCTAATGCCGCTGTAGAGGGGATAAGAATCTGGCCCCGATAGCGATTTTATTGCCGCTTTTGCTTATCTCACGATGGGGTTGTGATATGGTTGCATCTTGCATAATCCGAAGCAATTAGACGATCCGAAGTCTGGCCCCGCGAACGCCGCGGGAGAACACGTGTAAATGCGATCTGAGTCGTGCCCTTACACGCATTCCCGTACGTCGATTCGCCCACCCAAAAAGGTTCGCGGCGGAACCATCATCTCGTACGAGCACGGCGAGGCGCCACTGAGCCTGCCTGTCCTGCACGTGCTCGTGCGCGGTGATGATAACCCGACCCGAGCCATCCCATCGACGATGATACCATGATGCGATCTTGGAGCTCAGACTCATCCTACGACCCGGACTATTTCACCCCTTGGATAAACGAGTTCATAAGGACGCGATACCCCTGTCACACGGAGAATCGACGATGTCCGCGGGAATTCCACTGCGCCACCTCTAGCGACCCTCGGTGCTCTGATTTCCCTTCCCCCGACCACACTTACTACTTCACCCACCCGGGATTTGTTGTCATCACCACCAGTTTCCCTCCTTTCCGTCTTCTTCTCCCGTATCACCAACTCAGTGTCATTCCGTGGCCGGCCATAGCCCCCTATTGGCCCAATACGTTTTGTGTGAATTGCCGACCTAGCGGCGAACAGAGAACTCCGGAATTCCGAAGGCCCAATCAAAGTATGCGGCGGCCTGTGCCACGTGGCGGCCCCCGACGGCCTAACTGTTTAGGTCCGCCTCCACCACGGAGGGATTTCCCCGTAAATCGTCGCCCACAATGCCCGGGCCCCATCGGGCCTTGAGTCCCTTGCACACGCACCCCTCATTCGCTTAATTGCATTCATACCCTTAAGACTCCCCCACTTTCACCAAAAATCCTTGGCACACCCCTTCCAGGCCCACACCCCACTCCGATCAGGAAGTCGTGTTGGGCGTGAGGTTGGTATCGGAGCCCGACATGTGGCTAGGGTCTTAGGATTGATAGCACGTTAATGAGGCGACCAGGCTAACCGTGGGCGACCTCGCCCTCGGAACGCGCATAAACGCGACCCTATCGTCACCAGAAGCAGATCGGTTAACCGACGAGCCGCCAATATGGCTGCCAATGTGCAAAATTCGGTTCCGCAACAAAATGTTAATCCACCTAATCAACCCGCCCCACGTGCACGAGCTCCCATGTCCCCACCGGATCTCTATCTATTTGATCCAGCGCACCATCTCACAAGAGCATGGCTGGCCACGCTTAGAGCACAACAGTACGACGATCACGAAGCACAGATCAACATTCCGGCTCGAATGGGAGGAGACGCTCATCATTGGTTTAGTACCTATGTATGGGTGGATCTCCCGACCTTCGAACGGGACTTTATGAACCGATTCGATTATGTTCACCCTGAGCAAGCGCTGTACATGATCAAGGATCGAGTGCAAAAACCGCTCGAATCCGTCGCGGAATATCGAAACCGGTTCTACAGAATGTTCGTAAAAACTGAGCGAGGTGAGCAAGTAGGGAGAGATCTGTTCATTGACGGACTCCGCAGCCGGAGAATAAGGGCTAAGTTGCGTAAGCAATTTTCCCCCATCACTTATATGCTACAACAGATTATGGTTGCTGCGGAAGAAATGGAAAGGAAGTTCGCGGCGAACTTCCTGGAAGGAGAAGACTACCCTAGAGACGGAGATTCGACCGAGCTCGCACGAGCGAGAGCGNCGGAAGAAATGGAAAGGAAGTTCGCGGCGAACTTCCTGGAAGGAGAAGACTACCCTAGAGACGGAGATTCGACCGAGCTCGCACGAGCGAGAGCGGAGCTGGCTGCTTTGCAGAATAAATTTGAAAACATGGGGTTTGTACCAGGACCTGTCACCTATATGGGACAGATAGGCCCCAAACGAGTAATCCTAAGCAAGACTCCGAGCATCTCTGCTCCTATGATGCCCCCACCCGTCAGGGCGCTACCCCCCCCACCAGTTGAGGCTCCCGCACGAACGAACGAATCGGCAGCCATTTTCGAACTAACCAAAACCTTGATTAGTTTGATCCAGGAAAGCAAAAAGGAGCAGCGATAGCACAATGCGTGGCTGGAAGCCATGATGAGGAACATGTGGCCCATTGCAGTACGCGCCCCTCCGATGCAGCAAGGATTAGCCCCGGCAACTGCGCTCGGAGGAGTCGCAAATAATCTGAATGTCTATTATGCCTGTCATCAGCCAGGACATCTAGCCCGTGATTGCCCCCACCGACCCCCACAACAGCGGATCGGGGTCGCACCTATGGCTGCGGCTCCCATTGCCAACGGACCTGGACGAGTCAGAGCTTTGATGGAAGAAGTGGAGGGTGGGGGAAGTGCCCTGGCCACTACGGAAGAGGCCGCCGAGCTAATTCTGGAGGACCCACCTTCGTCACAGGAGAGATCGATGTATTAAACATCATCCGAGCATTGGACCATCGGATTCCCCTTCCGATCGGTCACCTACTCTCGATCTCCGAGCAAGCCAACGAGCGAATGCTACAGCATTGCAAGGCAAACCGAAAATGATTCGCCCTCGCCCGAACACCGAATGCAAAAGCCAAAGGCCCCGCGCCAGAAGAAAACCCAACAGGCACTCCGGATCCAATACGGGTAGGTTTAATTCAGAAAGACGATCATTTCTTACGGATTAAACCAATTCCGTGGAAATCCGCAGAATGTGATATTGAAATTTGGGGAATTCCTTACAACGCAATTATAGACTCGGGAGCAGCTGTGTTGGCTATTTCACTGAGAGTGGTCGAAAGGGCAGGTAGGAAAAACGACCTGATCATGCTTTCTGAGAAAGATCAGCTCGTTTCGGCTGAGGAAGAAAGGATTAAAACCGTGGGAAAAATGACCAATGTCGCTTTTTGATTGGGTAAAGTGCACGCGCTTGGGGATGTCGTAGTACTGGATGTCAATACGTACGGCGTTCTTTTTGGACTTCCCGCTCTTGTGGCGTTACGAGCAAGCCTGGACTTCGAACGACGATCGATCGTCCTCCGAAATACAGGGGGAAAACCCTACGCTGTGCCCATGCGATTGACCCTTCGCACTACTATTAACGCGGTTCCGCGGGTTTCGTCGATGATGGTAGGGACTCTCCGCATGATCTCCTGGGATGAATCCGCAGACGGAAAGTCATCAACGAATGATGCGGACAACAGTGACAAAGATGATCCGGAGATCTTGAAATTAGCACGACAGCGCGTTTACTACCTGCCGCCCAAAACGATAGCGAGAACGATGCAACTTACCAGCTGAAAAATTCAAAGAACCAAGGCAATGATCTTGGGTGAGCCCCTCGTGCAGATTTCGAGGATAGTCAATTCTTTGGAACCCCCTCAAACTCTGTACGAAGGAATCACCCCTCTCCTCGCCCGGTACAGCGACAAGAAGCATTACTGTGACATTACGGATCTACCGAAGTCCTTACTAACATCGGCTAAAGAAGTGAGATTGTTACGCTTGGGGGCGGAAGCAAGCTCTCTAGAACCCCCTGGGCGTTTCGAAGCAGAAACAGACGGACTGGGGATAAAGATTGCAACCAAGGAAGTGCCATGGCAGGATGTTTGTGACGGGATTACCCCGGAAGGACACGTGGCCATCCGGGAAGAAGATGCCCAGATAATGGTCACGGTGTTCTCCTGGCGATCGGACCATTCATTCATCTCGGCGCCTTCACCCGACTTGGCAAAACAGGCGAGCACGAAACAGATTGACGTTCGGATCTGGGACCAACTTTTCGAACTGCACGTCCCACAGTACGTGCCGGATGAAATCCACCGGGTAATTGCGGATATTCTAACAGAATATCAAGGAGCGATTAGTGTGTCTGACACTGATATTGGGTTGTCATTAGTAATCCAACATGAAATTCAGACAGGAAATCACTCCCCGATTCATTGCAAACCTTATCGGTATTCCTTGATTGAACGTGAAAAGGCTCTCGAACGAATTCGGGAGTTCGAAACCAGCGGCTGGATTGAACCCGCTACCGGACCTTGGTCCTTTCCCGTAGTGTTAGTACCGAAGAAAAACGGGGTGATTCGCATTTGCATTGATTATCGCAAGCTGAATGAAATCACGATCAAAGATGTGTATCCCGTCCCCCGGATTGATGATTTGTTGGATGCGATTGAATGCACTAATTATTTCAGCAAGTTTGATATTCGGCATGGCTTCCATCATATTCTGGTAAGGGAAGAAGATCGGCCAAAGACGGCCTTTGTACTATTTGAGGGCACGTGGCAGTGGGTTCGGTGTCCGATAAGGATTTGCAATGTGTCTGCCACGTTTCAGCGAGCGATGAACATGACGCTCCAAAATTTCGTCAACAAGACACGGGTGACGCAAGGGATGATTAACTTCTGCGTGATCGTGTACATGGACGATATCCTGGTCTATTCGGAAACCTATCACGGGCACGCGCAACATATCAACTGGACATTGGGCGCATTGCGAGACGCTGGGTTCAAGATTGCGCTCGAGAAGAGCGAATTTTTCCTCTCGGAAATTTCGTTCTTGGGCTATGTCGTGACACGTGGAGGATTGAGGCCGGACTCGAGAAAAGTTGCGGCGGTGAAGGAAGCCCCGGTTCCCACGTCACTGACGCAGGTTCGAGCCTTCTTGGGGCTGGTGTCGTACTACCGGCGCTTCATCAAGGGTTTTGCCGCGATTGCACGACCACTAACAAATCTGTTACGAAAGGACCAGCCTCTCAACTGGGACGCGGAGTGCCAGCAGGCCTTTGCAACCCTCAAAGACGCTCTGGCGACGACCCCTAGTTTGATTCGGCCGGACCCCTCGAAGCAGTTTATTCTCATCACAGACTGGCAACCGGAAGCTATTTCCGCTATTCTAGCGCGGAAGGGGAACGATGGTCGAGAACACGTCATCGAGTACGCGTCACGCACCGTACCGGACGAACGAAGGAACGACTCCGCACCTCAAAGCGAGTGTTATGCGGTAGTCTGGGGAATCCAACACTTCCATCCGTATCTCTACGGACAGAAGTTTCGCCTCGTGACGGATCACGAGTCTCTGCTAGCATTGAAGAAGCTCACCAACTACACGGGCATGATTGGCCGTTGGGCAGTGCGACTGCAAGAGTACGACTTCGATATCGTCCACCGGAAGATAGAGCGACACGGCAACGCGGACGGATTGACACGTCTGCATCGACCTGCCAAGGTACCAAAGGGCGAGGAAATTACACCGTGGAAAGAGCCGGACTTGACTAACGAGCCGAAATACGGGTAAGTGGCGGTTCTTCCACGTGGCAAGAAGCAAAACGGTGGCGATGGGTGATGGAGGTAACCCCACTACCCCTCTCTCTCCCCCTTCCTCCTCGTCTCTCCTCTCCTTGCCTGACAAATTTTGCTATTTTTGCGAAGCTATCTCCCGCGTATATTCGGTCTCCATGCGTCATAACGGGGAAGGGTATGCGGATTGGATAGATTGCCAACAGTGTGTCGCGCGAGCCCATGGCTCGTGCATCCAATACAGGAACGATAGAAAACCGTGGTTGTGCCCCTTGTGCCGGACCGACAAGATTCCGACCGAGGCTCACTTTTTGGATGCCACGTCAGAAGGGTTGGAAAAGACCCGGAAGTTTAGAAGGGCCGAAGTATGGACTGATATTGCCTTAATTGCCACCCTAGTAGGTAACCCCCTCCAGGATTTCACCAAGGAAGATCGGAGGAGGGCCAACGAAAGGGCTCGGGATTATCGGTGGATAGAAGGCAGATTAGAAAAACGAAAAACGGACGGCAGTGGGATTTGGATGGTGGTACCGCATCCGTTCATGCGGTATGACTGGGTTAAGACAGCCCACGAGGAAAATGCGGCCCATTTTGCCGTACGAATCACGGAGTCCGCTATCGACAAAAATGAGTGGTATTGGTCCAATATCCGCGGCGATGTGAAATACATTGTCGTCAACTGCCAAGTCTGCACCGCTGATAAAGCGCCGATTCAGCCACCAAGATCGATAGTGCCCACGGTTGTCGAACGGCCATTTCAAAGAGTGAGCATGGACACTACCGACGTAGTGGTGCCCCCTGGCCCTAATAGTTGCGAGTATTCAGTCTTATTGGTATTTGTCGACCATTTCTCGAAATGGATCGAAGCGTATCCTTGTCGCACGCGGCAAGCCACGGAGATCACGCGATATGTCAACCGTTTCCTCGGGATGCATCAGGATACGGAAGAGATCCTAACTGACAACGGGGCTGGATTCAGGGGAGAAGTGTTAAAGAATCTGGTCATACATGGCATTGCCATACGGAACACTGCACCCCACATGTCACAATCCAATGGGCTGGTCGAAAACGCTAACCGGGTGATAAAGAGAGCATTGCGACGAAACATCGCGGCACGGGATCCGAGGCCCTGGTCCGATATCGTCGATCACATTCTGGCGGTCCACCGCGGAACGCCCCACGAATCGACGGGGTTAAGTCCCTTCCAATTAAGGACCAATAGCATCGCTTGCGTTTCGATACCAAGCCTCCTAGATGAGTCTACATTGAACCGATGACCCACCAGGGCCACGGCTAGGGACAAGGCCAACGGCACCTAGAGCTAATGGAATGGTCACTGCCCAGGCTAACCCGAAAACGACAGAAAATGACCGAACTAGCCCACGGCCGACAGGTCCGGAGCTACGAGGCCCGAAATGGGAATGCGGGTCCGCGGCCCCAATACAAATTGGGGGACGTGGTGCAGGTGAGGAAATGTGCTCGCCAGGGTAAGCTAGCGCCACGATTCTTCGGGCGATATCGCGTGATTGAGCTCGGCCCCAACGGCGTGGACATCGTGCGTCTCGCCCCTGAAGTCTTTGCCAGCCGATCGGCTCATCCGATCACACGCCACGTGTCCTATCTTCGCCTCCTCCCCTCTGCCCCGTCTCCCTCTCCCTCGATCTTTCTTTCTGAGGAAGCCGACGACGATGGCTCTGACTCTCCGCCATCTCCCTCTTCCTCTTGCTCCCTCTCTGCCACCCCGCCAACCCCGCCATCGCCATGAGCTTCGCCATCGAGCGAGCTTTCGGTGATCAGTTGTTGATGCCACGAGGAGAGATTTCAGCCATCCGCCAAGTGCATCATCCACGTATCAGCCCCGACTTCATGCGCTTTGCGTAGTTCTTCTGCACTGTGGGTGTATACGGCGCGGCAGAATTCCGATTCACGAGCAATCCCCAGGTGGTGGTGCTGGCCGAGGCAACGGCGTTCCAACGGCGAGCGGCCCCGGGAATCAGCCACGTGTCTACCGTGGTAGTCTTCAGCGGCGACATCACCGCCCTCGATCCGGTACGGAAAGCCGCCATCGAAAGCACCTTGTACCGGTGGGGTCGCGATCTGGCCACTGATTGGGATCGACGGCTCACAAGGCACGGTGACGAGTGCTATCCTGTCGACGGCATCGAAGTCAACACGTTGCGCACGACGCTGCGCGAGCCACCTGTCGTCCTCCTAGAACTTGCTCCCTTCCAACAGCGCAGATGAGTCGCGCGCCGATCTCGACGTTCTCTCCTCCGTCTCTCTTCCCTATCTTCTGGCAGTCCTCTCACTACCCTCTTCTCTCCTTCCGCCTGGAACCGCTGACAGTACCCATCGTTGATCCGGACCGTTGGAAGCTGTGGCGTGCAGAATTCATTGAGCTCTCGTTCTGCCTGCTACGAGTGGATCTGAACTGGACGTGGGAAGGCGATCAAAGGTCCGCGTCAGAGACTGTGGAGTTGCTCGTCATTCAGGCGTGGAGGACCAATGTGGCGGGGGACCTTCTAGGATTCGTCTTTGGAGCAGTGGATCGGGGAAACCGATCACAGATCGCGCGCGAACTTACGATTGTGATCGCGCGACTGGCAGACGAGCTCCCCCTTGACATCGTCTCTCAGAGCGACGAAGAACCCGTGCCACATACCCTCTCGAGGGACCTCGTTCCAAGCCTCCAGTGGTCGGTTTGTATCGAGGAGCGTTGGGCGGACGACCGTTTTCCCTCCCGTAGCGAGTACCTGGACGTCCACAGCCTGACTAATCCCCGCTTCTTTCGGCAACCAACGGCGTTCGAGTGGGCGGCGCTGAGAGCAGAAGAGGAGGCCGAAGAGGAATCGGAAGGAGAATTGAGGAGAGAGGCCGGGGAAGCAGCGGCCCGATTGGCCGAGGACGAGGAAGAAGAGCGCGAAGCTGAAGAAGAAGAAGAAGAAGCAGAGGAGGAGACCTCGGAGGAAGAGGAAGAAACCTATAGTGAGTACAGCGAGGGCGAGCAAAGTGAGGAGGAGGACGAAGACGACGAAGAAGTGGAAAGTGGAGACGACCAGGCGCCAACACACGACGACGAGCTCGAGTGGGTGCCAGGACCGGATCGACGAGAGGAGAACCCTGAGGCTGCTGCGCAGCGCAAGAAAGAGATCGCGGAAGGTAAGCAGCAAGCGATCGATCCCGCACCGAACGATCCCTTCAAGGATCCCGAGCCGCCCAAGCCGGAACATGGAGACCTTGCTGCCACGACCTCGAGAGCCGCGACGACAAGGCGCCGACCTTGATCCCGATCCTTGTCCCCCTCCGCCTCCGCCCGTCCCCCAATTCGTCAACGTGTCAATGAGGGGTTTAGCCCTTCGTCCCCGATCCATATGCCACCATCCCCTTAGCTATCTCTCTTTCAATTAGTATTTCCATCGCATCGTCTACCCCCGTAATCCCTTCCCCATCGCCACCTTCCGATTTTCTACTCCGCCCGCCTAGAACTGACTGTCCACCCCCACCCTTCCGTTCGGTGTGCTGTCCCCGATTACCCCCTCCACGTTCTACTCCTTCGCGCCGCGTGGCGAGGCCGTAACCATATACAGGTTTACTGCATCATTACGGGGACCTTCCCCGCGTGCGAGAACCATGATCGGTTTCGCACAGACGTCCTCCGAACCCTCGTATCCCTTTACCCATACTACCTCGCTTCCCTTCCCCGTAGCAGCCAGAGATTCCCCCACTTCCATCGCATTGTCCGTTTTCAAGAACTTCCCTACGACCTCACTGCGATCGGGCGCTTCATACCCGAGCTTACGATGGAGCCGCCCCGCCCTCCCTCATATGCGTATCGCCTTCCCTTCCCCCTTCCGATTAATTACTGATGCAGCGGTAATAGACGCGTGTCACGGCGACGGCACGAGAAAGATCCCATCCTTGGATCGTCGAGAGCCCAGTCTGAGGAACTAGTAGAAGAGCAGAGCTGCCACGTTGGATGACGTCCACACGCAATCGAACGGTAAGTGGCATACAGAGAAGTGCTCCGCGTGTCGATCGATTATAGAAAATCAACACGTGTCAACAAGCAAGCGGGAGCTTGCTAATATTGGAACCCCCTGGGCGTCACATATCATATGTGACGAACCACTTTCTGTAACGCGCAATTTTCTGCGCGGTTGCAACGAGGGGTCCTAAGCTGGGAAGATTGGGCCAATTACGGGAGATCGGGATCGGTGGAGAATTGCATGAGTGTCCTCACTTTTTCGTCCTTTTCGTCGCTTCTTTTTTTCGAATGGTTGGGCACGGAGTTGGGTGTGTCTTGGGACGGCCGGTTGATTGATTGGTCGGATGGATGTCTGGTGCGTCGCCGCGCGCATGCGCGATTAATAAATGTTGACGTCGTTTCCTTCGGTTCGTTTTCGATCTCTTGGGCGCGGACATCGCGCGGGAAATTGCTTCGTTCTTTTTGAATTTCCTTTTAAATTTTTTCCGATTGTCGAGCCCCCGATGACTCTCGGAATTTCGGACTTTTTTTCTAGAAACTGTGTTTTTTTTTGCTTTTTCACATTAGATAGGAATTTAGGAATTCAGTAATTAGGATTTTCCTGCCGCGCGGTGCCTTTTGTCTACGCACTTCTTCATGCGGCCGCAACGGTACTCTGATTAGCGGGCGCCCTAAATCGTGTGTGTAACTGTAATTTTAGGCGGGCGTCATTGTAACTGTATCTTTCTTCTTGCACTGCGTCTCTCCCGCCCTCCCTTTCTTTCTTTTGCTGAAATTTTTGTAAGCCGCGACTTGCATGCTCGGATCGATGCGTGGAGAAGGGTTACGTCCCCCACGCTGCGGCCGATCATGCAGAACGCAGGCACTCCCTCTCTAATCCCCACTCTAAGTCCTGGTAATTCCGTGTTCTTCGCACATGCATGCACGCTATAAATTTCGGCTGCGCGATTAGTCAGCTCTCTTAACCCGTTGTTGGAAGCTCGGGGTTGCGTGATCAAGAAGGGTCGACACACGAGCGAAGTAAGAGGTGAGTAGAGTAGGAGTTAAGCGACCCGACGGGCTGGTGCCGAACGCGCGGGATTGACGTGGGCCACGACGGACTGTGGGCACGGGCAAATCCGACGGGTGCGGGAGGACTAAGCGGGGTGACAACTTCATGGGTTGGTGCGTGACGACAGACTGTCCGC
>BFEA01000603.1:155133-174663 GCA_003427395.1 Chara braunii | reverse complement strand
AAACTTTTCGTTAGACAGGACAAAGGTCAACCACACGCACCGTAGGTTATTCGGAGGATGAGCTTGAAGAATGAATTTTGACAAAAAATAAGAAAGAGCTCAGAGTGAAGGAGCAATACATAAAAGCAAAGGCACGACCGATTCACCACCACAGGAAAGGGGTATGTCGGAGCGTGTAGAGTTTGCAGCATACCGAAGGGTGGTTGATGGTTCACATGGCGAAAGCATTTTGTTTCACGCATACAGGCTACAACACGATGCATTCTACAAGATATAGCGGGCCTTCGCAATCAATTCGTTCATGAAGTCCACCGGGTGGTTGAAAATAATAAAATGCTCCAAGGAATATTTTCAATATGGATCAGGTTCCCCGCTATTTTGAGAGAGAGTCATTATTCACTCTTGCCAAGCGAGGAACACGAGATGTGTTGCTGCGAAAAGGTGGAACGTCACACAAAAGGTTCACTGCAACCTTCACGATCGGACTTCCAGGTGAGATATTGAAGCCCCACATTCTTTTCTCGAAGTTAAAAAAATAAGTCAATCTTTGATGCTCCACTACATGTGGAGGTGAATGACACTGGGATGTGGAACGATGACATACTTATGTCATATATAAACAACATTATCGCCAGCCGACGACAAACTACATTCTATCCTGCACCACCACTCCTCATTGTGGACAATTATGGACCACATTTGAAGGTTCAAGAGAATGATCGATAAAAGGAGATGAACATACATGTTGCGATCATTCCGTCCAACCTTACGAGCCTGTTGCAACCACTTGACGTGACAGTCGATCATTCTTTTCCGCATCACTACAGTCGCCAGTATGATGGACACATTCAAATGACACTTCAAAACACCGACCTGCGAACAAGAGCAAGCAATCTGAAGTGTCCATTCTATCAGATGGTCGCCGATTGGGCCTGTGGTTGGGTTCAAACAAAAACCACGCAAGATATCATCAGTGCATTCGAAGTTTGTGGACTCCAGTTGAGAGCACACTTAGCGAAGCTTCATGCACCATCGCATGCATTGTTCAGCCCCACTCTGAATATGGAAGAGTGGGATGCTGCCTTTTGCAAAGAGGTCACAGAAGCTGCAGATCGTTTAATTTGGGGTTCCTGCAAACACTTGTTTATCTTATTCCGATCGATGACCGGAGCAGAACCTTGCAATCTTTGACATCGCATACACTATGTTGTTTATGGTCCAGAATCAGTCCTCGCGTGGAGTTCAGATACACAATAGTACTATGAAGAAAATGGAGGACTTGACCGACATAACTGATCCAAGTTTACTATCTGGTGTTACTGCTGCAGAGGACACTATGTGCTTCGGGGTCATTGTTCTGTTCGCAGCTTTACGCTAATCAATTTCATATTTTTTGTTGAGTTTGTTTGTGCCAATGATTTTTATGTTCTCAAACTTTAACGTTTGCTTCTTTTGAGCTTGGGTGGTTGTTCGCGCAGCTTATAATCACACTCCGAACTCTGCAGTGTTGTCCGTTTGACAAACACATCAACATGACAACAACTTAATACATTACCTATTTTATTAGTTCTACAAATTTTGTTGTGAACCCCCATACATTACTTATTTTATTAGCTTCCACAAAATTTGTTGTGAACCCCCACTTCAGGGTGGTTACTTACTATGTTAGCTTCTACTTTATTTTTTTTTGAACCCCCCCTACAAGGAGTTTGTTACGTATCATGTTAGCTTTTACAATTTTCGTTTCGACCCTCCCTTTAGGGAGGTCGTACACGTGGTATTGTGGCACTCACTCACGTGGATGGGTTATGTATACTATTTTAGGCACACAACCACAAGACAATTTTGTTGCGGGGGTAGTTTTGAGAGTAGACCTTATGAGGTCAAAATAGCTGGCTTTTTGCACTCTCAGTTTCCTTTCCCTCTTGTGAGACTTTCGCAAATGTCTCAATGGTAGTTTCAAGAGTAAATATTCTGATGATGGGAGAGCAGGAAGGGGGAGGAGGAGGGGCGGTTTCTCTTCGAACCCCCCCGACAAGACGACTCATGCTCATATCGCCTCCAATAGCAGATTGCCACAGATGTCTCGTTTGAAAAAAAAAAAAAGAGACGGTTCATCCCCCTTGGGCCCGTCCCACTCCCATGGGCCTTTTGTAGGGCCTACGCAGTTAATCCCCTGCCTTCCAAGGCAATCAACACTGGCAGGCCCCTTTGTAGCTCGGTCGCTCTGTCTGCTGAGTATATGTACTTCTACGAGACGCTGGACCCAGTTTCCAGCAGGTGACGCTCCCCCACCCGGTGACAGGCCCTTTAGCAGGCTGACGCTGATGGGTAATTTTTTTTTTTTTTTTTTTTTTTAGAGAGGATAAAGACTCTCAAGGCTAAAGTAGCAGGCTTTTCTGCTCTCAGATTTGTTTCCGTCTTATAGGATTTTCCGCAGTGATGTCACATCAAGCGAAGCTAGGTAATGCTCCCACTCCCACTATTTATTCTAGGCATACTGTGAGGACCCCCAGCCTCAAATGTTACAAAATTGAAAGGCAAGTTTATCAACGAAAACAAATTCTGAGCTGCTAACATGTTTTTGCGTTATTTACTTATGCAAGGAAATGAGCAATGCGAATGACAATAAACCAAATTACAATTTCAGGCCATCCGGACTTGTCACTTCCGCACTAACCGGTGCTTTCTTTATGCAACCAATATCACGACGAAATGATGATGGGTATGTGAAGGCCCACATGTGCCCCATCTGGTACTCAGCCTACCTACTAAACTGCAAAGAGGGGTAATAGAATGTTGTACTCCCCCTTGTACAGGAACTGTGGTTGCACAGCATCAATGCCCCTCTTACAAAATCTGGCCTGCAGGGCTCTACATTGAGCAGCTATTAGAATTGCTCTTATTTGTGAGGGACGCTGGAACTGGTCTCCAGCAGGTGCTGCTCCCCCTCAATAGAAGGGGCCTTCAGTCAAGGGTCCCCATTTTCTGTTCTCACTGGCCTTTTCTTAGGCCAAGGCCAAGGCCAAAATTTGCACGCTCACCTTCACCTAGGCCGGCGAGGGTCGTTTTTCAATATGCAGAGGGACTGCATCCTCCACAATGAGAAACAATTGTTTTTTTCCCCTTAAAGATGAGAAGCTGTGTGCTCTTCGGCACACAACTAATGCGGGGATAACAAAAAAAAGCGACATTTTACAATGATGTATTCAAATAGAACGTCTGAGCGTTCTATTCGAATATAACACCCAAGTGCTGTATTAGACGGGCATTATATTCCCAAAAAAATGAGTTGAAGTTAAAAACCAAATTCGTACTTTTTTAAAATAAGATCAGCATAACGCCCGACCGTCATTTTCAGGTGAAATCCTTTTACTCCAACGATTAATTCCAATTCAGTTTCTGTCTTAAAAGTTGGTATATTAGAGTTCGGAGGAAGCCAAAACAAAACCTATCCAAATACACAAAATGAAACATTGCATACGGCTCTCCAAGTAAATCTTACTTGGCCGTATTTCCCAATTAAGATTCAGAACTTCGTGTTCCTTAGGGTTATGGCTCAAGCCCGATAGTGAGCATACTCGCTTGCTGAAAATGGTAAACACAACAGACTAAAGCACTTCGTCGGTTTGATGTGGGCACCTGATGTATACGAGGGTTCTTCTACTTTTGTCACAGCTTTCTTTTCTATAACACATAAGATTGCTGTTCTTGCAAACATGTTTCATGTGTTAATTGACTAGCGCAGGATCCCGTTCGACAGATCATAGCGCCTCGGGCGATGGTTCGCGTACGGGTCCGATGCAGCTTTTCGCACGTGGTTCGGTAGCTCGACAGGGATACACCCACCTAAGGCGGGAGAAGGTAAGTTGTACCTTACAAGACCCTATCCTCTCGTAGAGGTTTACGAGAAGTTTAACTAACTCGGCCAGACCGGCAAACACGCTGCGACAAGTCCTACAAAATCCTGCACGATGCACGAAAATTTTAAAATAAGAGTATAACACCCGAGCATTATTTTCGGGTGAAAACAGTGGTCGACTACCATAGGATCGCACTCGACAGACCAGAGCACCTCGGGCAACAATTCGCGTACGGGTCCGATTGGGGCGTTAACCGCACGTACGCCCTATGCTGAAGGGGTTGAGAAATGCCCTCGGCTGGGCCACCTCTGCAATTGCATACGAAAAGCCCAGCATGTGGTTCAGAAGCTCGACAGGGATATGCCCACCTAAGGGATGGTAGCAGCTCCCGCAGGTGGAGGTAAGTCGTGCCTCACGTGGACCTACCTTGTTATAAAGGGTCGTGAGAGGTATGACTAGCACACTCGGCCGGAACGGCAAACGCTCTCAGCCACAAGTCCTGCAAAATCCTGCACGACGCGGTCGGGAGTGTTCCCCTGCCAGGACCGAGGCGCTCGATACCGACAATGTCACAAATTTGATGTGAAATTTGTAAGAGAGGAAAGAGGCGGAGAAAGAGGAAAATGAGAAAGTGCGATGTTCAAACTCCACTAGCACTTCATGCAAGAAGAGAGCAGGAGGACAATGATTGGAAAGAGGAGGAATGTTCAAACTCGACTAGCCCTTTACGCAAGAAGAGTGCAGGAAAACAATGATGAGAAAGAGGCGGCGGCGACATTCAGTGAGGATGTCACAAATGGAATCCAGGCCGCCACAGCAGACAACAAATGTTGTTGAAGTGGCTGCAAGCAATGATGACCTGCATCCTACCAATGCAGTTGTTGCTGAAAGTGTGCCTCCTCCCCCCTCACGACCACCACCTCTACAACAACAAAACCAACAACAACAACAACACTACTGTCGCCGCCCCTCCACCCACATGCTCTACTACATCATCCTCTCCATCAACTGCCTCCTCTTCTTCCTCTTCTCAACAACCTCCTTCCCCTAGCATGCCTCCGTTTCATCATCATCCTCATCATCCTCATCATCAACACATTCACGGTGAGATCAGCAGTCACAAAGGTCTCACCGACAAAGGCATTCACGGTCAGATCCGTCATCACAGAGGCCTCTTCAGCAGAGACATTCCCCGTTTCCACCACCGCATCCTCGACAGTGGCCTGATTTGTACTCGACCACCATACTCGCAACAGTATGGAACGACATCCATGCTCCCACTACACAAGTCAGAAATAATACATACCGAGTCTGGTGCCTGCGATGTGCCGATGGTTTTTACACTGCTGCAGGCCTGCACATGTACCAGACACGAGGCGCAGCCACCTGTGCAGCATATGCACAACTAGCAGCCAATCCGAGCACAAGTGTGGCTGTTCAGCTTCCACTTCTCACATACGTATTTAGTTCCCGAACCCATGTCACAAAAAGCGTAATCTCTTTGCTACCAGAAGTCGGTCACCCATCTTTGCCAACACCTGGGGACATATCCAAAAATGACTGCTTGCACGCTAACCGGGGCAAAGCAGAATTCCACCCAGAAGTCCCTCTCCTATCACTAGATCCCTCCACTCTTACAGGGTCATTATTACCAAGGGGGTCCATCTGGGGGAGACAATTGACTCCCAAAATGGCTCCTTGCACACTAACCGGGGCGAAGTGGAATTCCACCAGAAGTTCCTCTCTCGTTATTAGATCCCTCCACTCTTACGGGGTCATTATTACCAAACGGGTCCATCTTTTCACTTCCACACGATTGCCTCCAAACTGGCAGTTGGGTAGGTGTAGCACATTTGACCTATCTGCCGAATAGTGTGAGTGTGATTAACACCACCAGTAGTAGTACTGCCATTCCTACAGTAGAAAGTGCTCATGACTTCCGTTACTGATGGTTTGAAATCACTCTCGCCGAGAGCTGGTCCTCCACAAATTTCCTATTGTTAATTTGTAATGCATTTGTGGACTAAATGTAGTACCTCCTAGCAATGGGTCGAGGTGCAAAGACATACTGCGACAATGAACACTCGCAATTCTGGAAAAAAACAATTCCGGTTGGGTGTGTAATTACAGGATGTAGCGGACCCAGACGCGATGAATCGATTTCGGAGCCAAAGCATTCTGTGAGATTCACTCGCTCTGGCAGGAACAGGGCTGACATCAAGAGAATGGTACTACACGTGTCAGAGAGGGTCTGCTGAGATCTGTGTCAGAGAAAGGTCTGCTTAGATCTGTGTAAGTGACGTTGTCACTCCATCTGCCCAGGGTTCCGCAGCCTGACTCTGGCCTTCCCCCTAACATTGGTGCGAACTCCGCCGGGACGGCTGATAGATCCCCACCCTGCCCTGTTTGACCTTCTATTGGTCCTGGTTAATGCCACCAGAGTTGGGATACTCGGTTCCGCTGGGCAAGCCCTCTCGCCAGCATTAGCGCATGCAATTGGCCCGTCATAGCCGGGAGGGGTTTGTTTGATTAGCGGTGGCTCAGGAGCTATCGCTCCCACATCGGTATCTTGTCCCACCTCCCCCTTTTTTTGGCTGCTCAAGGGGGTTTCGATACCATTCTTTTTTCTTTGAAAAAGGCATCTGGGCATTCTGAATATCCCCTTTCAGGCAGAACTGCGAACACCATGTCATTCATCACATCTGTCGGGATTGGATTCATGTACAGCGCTCAAAGTAGGAATGATAAATTGCTACGACCCTATCCTGCATGTATTGGCCTCCAGCTTAGTGAGTAAATCTGGGGACTACGAACCCTGCGTGTGGGTTTTGGCGGAGTTGTGACGACTGTCTCATGCATGTATTGCCCTCCAGCTTGTCCATAGGCAAGTCATTAGATGCAGGGCAAGGATTATTATCCCTTCCCTGGTCCTCTCCCTTTGTGCCTCGCCGGCCCGTACCTCTCCTTGCTGTGTAGAGTGACACACTCCTTTTTTTTTTTTCTTTTTTTTTTACACTCCTATACAATATGGAGATGTTAGATTTACGCGGGAGCACTGGCAGCGACTTGTGCACGTACATGGATTTCGCAGTTGACCATGTCCGCCAGGCGGATAGCCACCACCAATGTTCAGAGAGACTCTGACAGAGCAGACGAGTTAGTTGCGGCAACAGACCGCTCGTATGTATGTTCGCCCGGGTCAGGGAGAATGGGGCGAACACCTCCCTAAGAGAGCCAATGCGCCTGTCGAAGCCCACCACCTGTTCTTAGGTGAACCACAGGGTCTACCAGCCTCGTTCCTTTTTCCCTAGCTGGGGGCAACCTCCGCACGAGAGGCTACGGGAGGATAGGTGATTTGAGCTCCCGCAATTCGAAGTTCGGTCTCCCCTCCAACGCCCGCGCTGACCATCGACAATCACCGTCGACTTGCGCTAACGCGAAAGCTGCGTCATGGCCTGCACCCGAGCCAGACACCCCTCCCCCCCCCCGCCCCCCGAACACACCATCGTGTGGAGACAGGTGGACATCACGCGACCAGGACTCTCACCCTGCACGGTATCTTCTCCTTCTTAGAGAGAGAGATAGAGACTTGGGTTGAGAAACTGTTCTACCCCTGCCCTCCCTCCACCTTTTCTTCTGTTATTCTTCTCGAAGCAGTTAATTCTTCTTTTCTTTTTCTTCTTCTTCCTCTCCTCCTCTACTTTCTCATCTTCTTCTCTACCTCTTCCTCTTTTTCTCCTCTTCTTCTTCTTCTTCTCCTCTTCTTCTTCTTCTTCCTCCTCTCCTCTTCTTTTTATATTTCGAACCTTGTTTTGATGATTCGGTCCACCTTTCTACATCCCCCCTTTTGCCAATGTACAATCCCTCTCGCCCATCTGCCTACACCATCTCACCACTCAATACTTGCCCTGCCTACTCCATTCCCTCCTCCATCGTCCATCAACCTTCCCCATCCCCCATTGTTCTTCCCCCGTCGACCTGCCCCATCCCCCATTGTTCTTCCTCCATCCACCTACCCCTGGTCGTGCCATTCTTCACCCACGCCCCATCGTTCTATCCATTGCCCTCCCCCATAGAAGGGTTGAATAGAATCCTATAGACATCACCTTCTCATCACCATTTGACCTACCCCATCCCCCGCCATTCTTTGTCAATCACACTCCCCCACTAATAGAGTCTGATAGACATCGCCTTCCTCTAAACTGGCCTGCTGACCACCCATGCACCACCCCCACCCCCCCCCCCCGCCCCGGGGACACCCCTACAAAAAGTCAGACCTTCAAAGTTTCTTTTCCTTCAAGCGGACCAGGCCCAGTTCAACAGGGCAAGATCAACCAGCTCAAGGGACAGGTTTTGGGTTCAATGCCGCTTCATCTCAGCCTGTCATTCGAATGCACGGGTGGTGATAGATTGACACCCCACGGAGTACTCCCCCACACTAGCATAGCTGTGGTAGATCTTAGGACAGCAAGCACAGTAGCTTAGTTGGTTAGAGCATCAATATAACCTGGGAGAGGTTGTGGGTTCAAGGTCTAGTAGGACTGTCTGTCATGTCAGCTCTGCTGGAATACTTGCGTAATACCGTGGCGCTTGTGCCCATCACCAGTCTTCAGGGGGTGGTAGTCCAGGGTGAAGTCGAAGTAGCCCTCCTTACGGGGAGGAGCATTTAGTGGAACTGATAGGGGTCTGGAGAAGAGCAGACGACCTAGCAAGAATGGGGGGTGGAAGACGTGTGAGCACACATAGTCCATAACGGACTGGGCTGGAGAAGAGAGGTGAGACCTCTTACTTGTCTAGCAAGAATGGGGGGTGGAAGACGTCTGAGCACGCATATATTAGCAAAGGGTACATAATACCTCCATGATAACACGATCCATAGTCCATAACGGACTGGGCTGCAGGTGGGGGGGATGGGCCAGAGTTTTTTTTCTGGCGTGAATCGGCCCTGTGGCAAACTGGTGCGGGTTACGGGATCGAAAACGCCTGCCCCCTCGATATGACACTAGCAGGGAGTAGGCCGTGCCCTCATGCTACCACAATCTACAACTGATAAACAACTGGGGTGCAAGGAGGGGATCGGCTGGAGGTTTTCCCTGGCAGGAATCGGCCCTGTGACGAACTGGTGCGGCTTATGGAATCAACAACCTCGCCACCTCAATATGACACTAGCAGGGGTTAGATAATGCCCAGGGGGTAGATAATGCCCTCATGTTAACCATAGAATCTATAGACGATAATCAACTGGGGTGCAGGGAGCAATGGGCTGGAGGTTTTCCCTGGCAGGAATCGGCCGTGCCGCAAACTGGTGCGTGTTACGGGATCATTAATCCTGCCCCCACAGCGATAACATAACACCTAACACAGTGACAGTAGACTATGCTAGGAACATGACGGCCGGGTTGGTCAGGGGCTGTCTTAGGTAAGACCTTGGTCGGTGTAGGACCAGTGGACACTGCCAAGACGGCTCCGTGGAATGTTCGTTGTCTGACTAGCCTGGGCTGGTGCTCATAGGAAAGTGTATAGGACTACATTTGGCGAACGAAGTGCCCATACGCCGTGGCTCACTTCAACTAAGGCTGGGAGGGGATTTGTTTTGGCCTAGTGTTGGTGCCTGCCTGTTATATCCCAGGTGGGCTAACAGTGCCCCCCGTAGATGGAGAAGCAGGTGTTACACTAAAGAAGACGTGTCTTGGCCTAGCGGTCAAAAGAAAGAAAAAAAAGGGACATGTCTTGGCCTAGCGCTGGTGCCGGCAACTGCCGCCCAGTATATCCGACGTGAGCAAACATTGCCCCCGTAGATGCAGAAGCAGGGGTTTTAAGCTAACATTGCCCCCGTAGATGGAGAAGCAGGGGTTTTAAGCTAACATTGCCCCCGTAGATGGAGAAGCAGGGGTTTTCGCTAACGGAGAAACATTTGAGGTGGGAAGCGGTGGTGGGTCCTGTAGAGCACCGAAAAAAAAAAAAAGAGATGTCTCACGCCTAGTCTATGACCATAGCAATGCTCAGTACTCAGTTGCCCCGTGACTGTTTCACCACCATGCAGCACGGAAAAGGCAGTCCATGGCATAAGCAAGCTTGTGGTAGACAGCAAGGACCCTCACAGAAATCACACCCACTGTCTCCCCAAACGTGGTGCTACGGCAATGACGGGACGCAAAGAGCTGGGCCCAAAGAATGATGATGGAAGCAAAACATGGTGTCATGGAACCCCGTATGCTCACGCAGCATAAGGTTATACTGGCGGAGCTTGATAGAAGACCGAAGCGAGAGATCAACACCCAAGAAGACGGAGGACCAAACTGAGGACCAAACTCAGTGCTTGCAGCAGCCAAGATAGAGGTCGGGGGGAGGATGGGGTGGATGGACACGAAGTGCGGCCTCTTTCTTTTTCAACAACAGCGCTGACCCTCTGTGATGACAGGAAAGCAAGGGGTGTGAGGCTGGGAGACTTTCTTTAATCCACCCCTCCCCCCAACGTCAAAAAACCTTGGGGGGCCGGTCGCACAGTTTCAGGAGGGGTTCCAGTAGCCTAGTGTGGAGACCGGGCTAAATGGCAAAAATGGACGTGTCAAAATGGCACCGCGATTTATTTTGCAGCACTTTTTTTTTAATTAAATAATATTTTTTCCCAAAAAGATCACATCGAAATCTACAGGCCATTCAATTTTCAGCTTTTTTCAATCACGCTTCTGAGCGCGAAAAATCACTGAAGTTGGGGTTACTTTTTCTGTTGGCCCACATACGGTACAGTGCCAAAAATGGAAATGCGCCGAATGGGTGCGGTGATTATTTCACGATAAAGAAGACTTTCTTTCTGTTTTTCTATTATTTTTCATAAGAGACCACGACCTAATCTACGGACCCTAAAATTTTCAGAGTTTTTCGTGAAGAGCTTCTGAGCACAAAAAATCGCCGAAGTTGCTGTTTTCAAATCGTGGGACTGGACCCGCCAGTGACAAACGGTCGACGCCCCTCCGTAAAACCCAGCCCTAACCGAGAGGAGGGCCATCGTTTTTCGGGTGTCGGGGGGAGGGGTGGTTTAAACCTTAGCCTAAAAGTTCCAGTATCAACACACACTTAGAACCACAACTTCAGCTCCCAACCTAGGAGAAGCCCCAACACTTCACAGCACAAGTCCTTACACTTTGAAACAGAATGAGAAAAGACAACCACAACCGAACAAAACAAGGATGTCAGACTTAATCACTGTACAGTTGTTCAGCTGGCGCCGATGGGGAAAAAAAAAAAAAAAAAAAAAAAAATACCGACCTTCCTGCAAACAATGGGATGGTCTGCAGAGTCCCAAGAAAGTCCTCCAGAGGGTAGCAGCTATACCTTCCACTCTTCTCCTGCCTCTTTTTCCCTCTCAACTGGGGAGAAAAAAGGCAAAGTCATTCGCTTGATCCAACTAGGAGGGGGTGCTCGTATCACCCTTCCTAGCGTGGCAGCATGGTATTAAAAAAAAAAAAAAAAAAAAAAAAAAAGTGGGATCAGACACCCAACTGGGGGTTAGAAAAACGACCTCTCAAAGAACCCCCTTCCCGTCAGACAGCCTCCCCTACACAAACATTGAAAACGTTGCAGAGCAAAAGCAAGCTCGGCGCTAGCACCGCCGATTTCCGCCATCGGCAATGCCTGCCCACCCCTCGTCACCGTGATGAGGGACTGGTACAGCCTTCCTCTCGCACCACAGCTGTGGTGCAAACCTACCCCATGGGCTGGGGAGAGATCCGGGTTGGTTGGTGTTCCCCCGTATTATAAATAGACTAGTGAGATGGTGAGATAGGTGCGTACTACCAAGAAACATGAAATAGATTGAGAGAAGAATATAGATTACTTTTTTTTTTAATAGGAATAAAAAAAAGAAAAAAAAAGCACCTGCTGTTCCATTAGCGGAAATGGTGGGGTCCCAGCTAAGGTAGCCTGACAGGCCATGTCAACACCTCGCCCATCCGTATAGCAGACTAACTACGTTCACATACATTTTGAAATTTTGATGGAAGAAAAAATCACATAATAAATCAAACCACGTTTACATACATTTTGAATTTTTGATAGAAGAAACAACCACATAATAAAAATTGCCCCCGCCAGTAATTCCCCCGCACGAAACCGGCATACCGAATTCTTTCTGTGGGATATATCAGACTGTTCATTCAGCAGTGTGATTGTTTCATTCACCTTTCACGGCATCACTATAACCCACCCACCGTATATAACCACCACCCACCTTCCACCTTCCACTGGACCTCGCTACAATCATCCAGTTTTTGCGCAGAGATCAACCAAGCCGTCAATTGCTTTGGGATGGAGAGCACATGCACATCGCAGAGGGTTATGCTACCGTCTTCACCCAAATAGAACGGCCCGTCAGTATAGCCGTATTTGGTGCAACTTGCAGACCATATACAACAATAATGACAGGGCGTTCTATTCGCCTCAAGACAGTAGTGGCATGCAGAACAGGTACAGACAACCTCAAAAGGCGACAGACTCAGCAGCCACTTTCTACCATATCCTCCCTGTTGCTGCCCGTGCCTGCTCTGAGAGAGTCTGAGGAATAAAAACTGACGTCCCAGGAAATACAACTGCCTTCAGGCCAAGACTCCAGATCCCGCAACTTCACCATTTGACCATACAATCACACAACAGGAGCTCAACAAAAAAACAAAAAACCCTCTCTCTGATGGGCACTGAGATTTGCACATGTGCTTCGCATTATGTCTCCAAAGACGACAAAACCTCACATCATAAAGACTTCGCTTCGGAACACATCAAATGCTCGCACAGACTCTCTCTTCTCTCTCTCTCTCTCTCTCCGTGTGCATGCGCAGAAGGGGAGGGTGGTGAAAGGTAGGTAGGTAAGACAACAGAAGTTGCCATCTGCTGTCGTTAGGACACGAGAAAGAGGTGACAGAACAGAAACAAAACCTTATGACAGGAGAGACATGAAAAAAAAAGTTCATGGTCTTTTCCACTACCGGGAACCACAGACGAGAGGACCAAATTGCTCAAGGTGCTGGCTCCTTGGCGGCCTCTTCGAATGTCTCTCCCTCCACCAAGTCTGGGACGTCGTCATCGTCCTCCTCCTTCACACCCGCAGTTTCTTTGCTCTTATACTGCTCCGCAACCTTTCTCAGATTTGCTAGGCTACCAAGTCCTGTAAACGCCAACATTGCGCACGCAAATACCACCCCCCCCACACACATAGTGTGACGACAAATTAGGGTTAGAGCCGCGAGTTGAAAAAGTCATAATGCGAGTATATCATAAAGAACAACACCACTGTAAACGAAAAAGGTCCAAAAAATATAAAAACAAACATTTTTTGGCAGGGAAAAAAAAAAAAGGGAACATAAAAGGACACATTCAAGGGAGGGCAGACATGTACTTGGATTCAAAGGAATACACTCAAAGAGATGTACCTACCTACCATACACTCAAATAAAACAGCTGCCCAACATAAGACAGGGACACAGTATACCTCCCTCAGTGGTTAATCGCAAGATCTGTGCGCAAGATCTGTGCCTGGGTTCAAACCCCAACTCCAACCATTGGGCAGTTGGGCACCTGACGAACTGTGCCAGGGTCCAAGCCCTGCCTTCACCATTATGCGTGTGTGCACGCATACAATACGCATGTGCGTTGTGATGTTCACTATGCGCAACACCGCAAAGAAGAAGCACAACAAATCTCGAACACCGATACCACAATCAAACGGTCAAGAAAGCGCAACAGCCAGCAAGCTCAGCGGACCACAACTGTGTGCGACAATCCGGTCCAAGGGGGTGTAGGGAAGGGAATGGGGAGTCGGCTGTTGGGTGGGAGGACAGAGAGGGGGGGACTCGGAATCTACTGGTTGGGGAAGGAAGGCGACCCTGATACCCACCAAGCTGGTTGATGATCCCTGGCAACAGGTCTTGAAGCTCTGCAAACAAAATAACAAGGGGTGAAGAACACAGAAAAAAAAAGTCAATATTCGAATGCAAGAAGATCTTACGATTGTTTTTTTCCCAAAAAATAAGAGAAGGAAAAAGCTAATGATGATTCACGACTGCTGCACTTGACTTCCTCGCTGCATCATTCGGACCTCAAATATAGAATAATAGTGCAGATTCGCACCTAAACGTGCGGGAACGACTTTCTATAATAAGTAAAAATTCATCTTTTCTTTTCAGGAAAGTGTGTGTTTGATAGAAACGCCCATGTTAGGGACCATACTGTCAAACCACCACCACAGCAAAACCCGAGAGATAGCCATCCAGTGTAATTGAAACAGATGGGACAATTGTCTTCGGGGGTTGAATTATGCCCAATATCTCAAACCCACACGACAACCGGGGGTCAATCTCTTCACCCCGACGACAATCAGTGGAACGGCAGCAACGCACGTTCATCAGCTCAGATCATTCACACACCTGCTGCCCAACAACACATTGAAAGGAGTTTTTCAGGAAAAGGGGTCAACTGAGACAAAGGGAAAGAGAGATAGGTAGGTAGGTAGGTAGGTGGGTAGGCGGGTGGGTGGGTGGGTGGCAGGTAGGTAGGTAGGTAGGTAGAGATAGGTAGGTCATAATCATACGTACTCTTTGTCTGTGCAGCTCCACTGACGACGTAAGTGTTGGCTCCTATGGAAGCTTGCACTGCATACACGCAACAAAGAACGTGTCACTTCACACAGTTCACATCCCGACAGCGCAGTCCATTATGCAGAGAAAGTTGATCAACAGGTTGGCAGGAAGGGGAGACCACACAAATTGCACTCTAGAGTCTACTGCTGTCACTCTGCATCACTCCGCATCCTTCAATTGAGAAAGAACAGTCAAAGATGAACGCACTAGTCCACGTGTGTGTGTGTCACAGAGAGAGACACAGAGAGAAAGAGAGAGAGAGAGCCCTCCGTGAAAGAAAAAAAAATGACCGAACGTGTTTAGAATCATTTTGTGCTCACAAAAATTAAACCACGCTCAGGGGTTGCACCGACATCGGTTGCGGATATCCAACTGGTTGGATTCCAACCGGACAGGGGGCAGCAACCGTCGACAGGTCATCAGCCCCCCACGCAGTCCAAATTCTTTTCTCTTTTTCTCTGCATTCTTCTTCTCCTCCAACTCCACTACAGTTTCTAAGAGGCAAATCTTTTGTTCATGAAAGTCTTTTCGGATCTGTTCATTTATTCAACCTTGTATGCCCTGTACTTCCACGTCTATAGAGCCTTCACCTGCCCAATTCATCTCGGTATTTCTCGACTTGCCGTTGATAATCGTTTTGCCCCTTTGTCCATCACTGCCAGTCGGTCGGCAGTCAGCCCACCAGTGAGCCCTACCGGCAGGTTGCGGATCCGTTGGCGATTGGTATCAGCTATCGGCTGTCATGCAACCCCACCACACTCACAAAAAACAGCAGCTAAGGGTTAATGTCCGTGGCCGAAAGGGAATTAAAGCACCAGTACACCACGCATCGGTCCGCAGGTGTCAGCACGAAACCTGCACCACTTCGAAGGCCGCCAATTTACTTTTTCAATGGCGCCCCACGCCGCACAGCCCCTCCCGAGTTTTGCTTGTGGCGACAAAAACTTTCTGCAATGCTGGGGCCGTGTACTTGCGGTTGAACTAGTCGAGGAAGAAAAGCAAGACCAGAAAGCAATGCTACCCTAGCCAACAGCATTCTTTTGAGAGCCATAACTGCTCCGTCACCATATATGAGATCACGCAGGGGCAGATGGGAGACACTTATTCCTGATGCATACACGCAGAACCCTATACCCTACCCAGGGTCCTTCAGACAACACTTAACTCTCGCCAACAGCATTCTTTTGAGAGCCATAACTGCTCCGTCACTACATATGATATCATGCAGGGCCAAATGGTAGACGCTTATTCCTGATGCACACAAGCAGATCCCTACCCTACCCAGGGTCCTTCAGACAAGAATGTCAAATGACACACTCAGAGGGACGGGATGTGTGCCACCCCCTTCATTCACTCACCTTTGGGGTTGACGAAATGGATCACATTTTCATCCTTGAAGATGTTCACTTCTTCGATCCCCGGAATAGTGTTGAGTGCAAGCCTCTTCAGAGTGCTTTGCAACCTCTTATCATCTGTGGTTGTGGTCTTGTGCACAGCCTTCTTCTTTCTGCGCACACACACACACACACACACACACACACACACACACACACACACACACACACACACACACACACAGACGAATCTGACCGTCAACACTGGCATATTCATTCGAAAACTACTCAAATTCAGTACTTCCCTCCTCAACTTTCTTGCCGCTGATGGGGTTCCCAACAGTATACACGGAAAGCTAACGACATTGCCATTGGAATGCTGCAAAACAGTAGGAGCAGCAATCAAGACCCAGATATGCTTGAACAAGGAGAAAATAGGATCCATGGTTCCACATACAACTTTCACCCAAGTACACCATCGAAATCTTGAGGGGTTGGAGTAACAGGATAAAGGAACGAAGAGAGGGTGAGGATGCAAGATCAGGAGGATGAAAGTCAGGATTTCGTCAGTCAGGATTGGATGCGACGAGAGACGAAGCAGAAGTGCCCGGTCAGGCAGGCAGGAGTAGTACGCCATGAAGTAGCGGGAGAATGGCAAAGGGGCAGGGGGAGGATGCAGAATCGGGAGAATGAGGGTCAGGATCTGGTCGATCAGCATATAGGATGAAGCATGCAAGATGAGTTTGCCGACGTTAAGGAGGTTGTGGAGGGGGAAGACATCAACGAGGGTCCTCAAGGAAAAGGAAGGGGGGTGTAGGTGGGGGACTCAACTTGCGAAGAAGGAGATGGGCAGCACGGATCATCAACGAGGGTCCTGAAGGAAATGGAAGGGGGGTGTAGGTGGGGGACTCAACTTGCGAAGAAGGAGATGGGCAACACGGATGGGAAGGAGGCCGATCAGGATGTGGGATTGGGAGGAGGAGGTGGGAATGCCAGCCAATCAGGGTGAGGATGCAGGAACCGATGAAGCGCAGTGGAAAGAACGCCAAGGCAACAGGGTGAGGAATGCGGGTCGTGTAGGGAGATCCAGACTAAAAGGGAATAAGAGATTGCAAGGCAGGAAGAGGGGCGCACCGCGGAGGGAGGGGACCAGGTTGTAAGGGAAGGAGAGAGCGGAATAGTGACGATGGGCCTGAATAACGGGAGTGCGCATCTGTGCCTCTGTGTGTGCATCCGTGCCTGCGTGTGTATGCATGCCTCTGTGTGTCTATGTTCTTATCTTAATAATATATCTACGGATGAATAAATATTTGTAAGACGATGCATGTATATTAGCATTTTGAGGGACAGCAGAGGAGGAGGAGGAGGAGGAGGTGGCTGACAATGAAGGGGACACACAGGAGCGGGACATAGATGAGGTGGCAGACAACAGGGGAAGGAGCAAGGGGACGAAGAGGAGCAGGTCTCCGCGAGCAGCGGGCATCCGCTTAGATCATCTTTTTCTTCTTCTCTAATACTTAAAGAAACGAGCGTTCCCTGCAAGACGGCAGCTGCGGCCCCAGCAAAACTGGGTGCCACGGAGCCGTCTCAAGGGACACGCGCTGACAGAGAGCTCACACAGTGTCCATTTTTTTTGGGAAGGAGGGGGGGGGGGGGGGGGGGGGGGGGGGGGGGGGGGGGGGGGGGGGGGGGGGGGGGGTTCACGTCGGTTTATCATTTGGCAGATCGCGGTTTAGAGATGGGCTGACTTTCTTTTCTCATTTCGCTTGGCCGGAGTTTTAGCAGCATACATTGTCTGTGGGCCGCGTGGTGGTGACGGCTTCAACGGCGCCGCAAGTTCTGGTACATCTGTAGGGCTGGCTGTAGGTCGCACCACGTCGGAGCATTCCCCTTTCTTTTCTTTTTCTTTTATTAAACTGATCAGAAGAACAGATACTACACTTAGATCTTGGCCAAAAGGCCGAGAAAGGTATAACATTCCCCTTTCTTTGTGCCCCCTTTCTTTTGTGGCACGTTGCAGCTGCCTCCACAAAAAGTTAAAATACAAATACGTGGAAGGTGCGTTCAGATGAGACAGGGGACCCACCCGTGACTCTTGACCACCACGTTAAGAGTTCGATTCCAAACTTAGACGTACCTATCACAGCTGACAGATGTATGTCCGCAGAACTGCTTAGACGTACCTATCACAGCTGACAGATGTATGTCCGCAGAAGATACCCGCCCTGCTTAGACGTACCTACCACAGCTGACAGATGTATGTACGCAGAAGATACCCGCCCGAATTCAGTGGCCGTTCGAATCTACCTACATAGCAACCTGCTACGCCTGGATGCACTCGACGTTGTCTTCTCGTTTGTTTCTAGCGACCCGACCCGGGTTCAAATCCAGAGGCAGCCAGGTGTATTTTGTTGTTTTAGAAATAAAAGTACATACCCGTGTTCAAATCCAGAGGCAACCAGCTGAACAGAATAAAAGCGAGTTCCGATTTATGTGGGCTCTCTCAGGGGCTGCTGTTCTTACACAAGTGCTTAACAGCTCCCCGTCCGTACTGTGTTCTTTTAAGAAAGCGGGGGGGGGGGGGGGGGGGGGGGCACGTAGCATCGCCCACCTACCCCACATAGTACCACCACCCAGCTCACATAGTATCACCTCGGCCACATGGTACGACCCGCATAGGATGACCTTTTCCCCACCTAGTGACACCCAACCCACTTTCTATCACCCACACTACATCATACAACTCTACCGACATCTCAAGTCCTTCTGCTGCCCCGTTTAGTACTATGGGCCCGACCCGCCTCCCGCATAGTACTGCCCTATCCGCATGGTACGGAACATCCACAGCCTCTGCGATGGAACTGCTCCCGGTCCCTCGGCGGAACTTGTCCCAACCCTTCTAACACTGGAACACTGATGCAGTACCTCTCAGCCGTGGGCATCGGCGCGGGGCGACGCGGCTTGTGTCTAGGTAATGGTCATAAGAATGGATTCAGTGTGCTCTGCACGTTTGTGTCCTGTGTATTTCTATTGTTTATTTTGCAAAGTGGGCTCTCTCAGGTCATCGGAGAACCAAAACAGATGTGGAAATAAAACAAGATCTCCTCCTGCAGGATTAAAAAAAGGGGTCTTAAAATTTCTCTCAATAAATAGCTTGGTAATGGTACCTGCTAATACTAGAAGCGACAATAAAAAAGCAGAAAAGCTGTAATTACCACAGACCAAAAAAGCAAGGCACAGACCCAAAAAAACAAACAGAGGAACTCTGGAAGTGACAATAAGAAAAGCAGAAAAGCCGTACTTAGCAAAGACCAAAAATAGCGAGTACCAAAAAAAGCAAGTACCAAAAAAATAGAGGTAACCTATGCATGGTCAGTCCTGGGCCAGGGATGTTTGGGCCAGTCAATTTTTTTTTTCCGAGTAAAAACATTATAAATAAATAAATTGAGAAACATATACTGAGAGTGGAAAAAAGACAAATCCAGCATTCATCACAAAAGTGCGAAAGACACCCACTGGCCGAGCTCAGTTGGTAGACCCATGGACTGTTAAAATTACAGACCTGAGTTCCAAATTGCAGTGAAAACAGATGAAAGAAAAATGTCTCTGAATTTAACTGGGTCGGTCGATTCAAAGATGATATCTCAAGGCCGCCCTTTAATAAGAACCAAAAGCAAGAAATCGAAGAAGAAACCCGGGGGG
>BFEA01000603.1:116204-154923 GCA_003427395.1 Chara braunii | reverse complement strand
CACACACACACACACACATCCACACACATTACCCACTCACACATACACAATCTCCACACACATCACACACACACACACATCTCCACACACATCACACACACACACGCACACAAACACAAACACACATACACACACCTACATGCATATCAGCTGAGCCAGCGTTCCCTCAGTTCTTTTTCTTTTCTCTTTCTCGCAGAAGTGTCGTACGGCATACGTATACATAATGTCGCATATCTATCGAGTAATAACAGAGCGGACTTCGCAAAACAAACGAAGATAATTGCGTGCAGTCTGAGACACTGAAAACCGTTCTTTTCGCGTTATTCTGCGCCGTCCCTTATCTTCTTTCCCTGTTTCTTTTGGCTCTTTTGACGGTCTCTCTTTTACTTCTTTTAGCTCTCCCTTCACTGTGCCTCTGATGTACAAGGGTCTCCACATTCATGCAGTTCAGTGCGAGATGGCTACACCCACTTGCACGCACGCTAAGAGAAAGAGGGAGAGTAAGGCGAGAGGGAGAGGGAGAGGGAGAGGGTAGACAGAGAGGGGAAAGATGAAGCGAAGGAAGACAAAGGAGAAAGTAAGGAGTGTGTGGAATAGAGAGACGACCGTGTAGAGGAGGATAAGAGAAGGCTCAGGAATCGGTCAGTCTATCCTCGACGACACCGAGGAGACCTGGTGTCTCACCACCAGGAGGCTGAAACCCTATTTTTAATACATATATATTGTCACATGAATATCAGAGCGCAAATGCGAAAAAAAAGAAACAGGAAAATTTGAATTCGGTGTTTTATCTTCTTCCTTATAACTCCCCCTGTTCAGAACCTCTTGCGTACAAGGCCGCCCACGTGGATGTAGGTTGAGCGGAGGCTGCCCCCACCCCCGTGTGTCATATCGACCCACTTGCACACAGCCAAAAGGCAAAGAGGCAAAGAAGAGAGAAAGGGAACAGCCAAATAAAACAGAACAGGGGCCAACAAAACAGATCCCAGATGACAAGTCCCACATGCAAGCACCGCCCCTGCCCATCGTCACATGAATATCAGAGCGCAAAGGCGAAAAAAACAGAAGAAAACAAGAAAAACAATAATTCGTTTTTTTATCTTCTTTCTTACAACTCCCTATGTATATGTATATATATCGTCAAATAATATATATCGTCATCTATATATAGTCAAACAGAACTGCCTGGTAAACCGCAGGCAGAGAGGGAGAAGTGGACAACAAACGACGGACTGTAATAGACATACACACTGCAGATATACAAACTGTTTAATAGGAATTTAATTAACTTTAATCGGAATTTCACAGTCAGAAAACGGACGCCAGACCTGCCCCCCTATTGATAAGGTTGCTTGATTGATTGCAGAGAGCGTAGAGTACCTTCGCAAAACTTGCTCCACGATGCGGGGTAGATCCGCAAGCCTGACTACTATCAGTTATAAAGGCCAAGCTCCTTCTGAATCCCCCTACTCCACTGGCCGCCCCCACTGCCCTCCCCCCCCCAAAAAAAACCCAAATTGGGGTTTTTTTGGGTACCCCTCCGCCATAGCCACTTTCCCATTCTGCCCTTGTTTTTCAGCTTTTTCGTTAATGAGGTGAATTTTGTGTTTTAAAAAGGTGGACAAAATGTTCCAAGCAACGAGGAACTACCCACTAGCAACTACCGTCTTCCCTCGAACACAACGCACCCTGATTCCGAATGTATACAAGCTATCTTTCCGGCCCGGTTCAGCCAAAACGAGGGTTCGTTGTGTTCGCGGGAAGACGGTTGGGCGCAGTCACGATTTCAGGTTTAAATCCAGTTCAGACCTCCCTCGAATACAACCACCCCTCCCCACCTGACCCTAAAGCTGGGTTGTATACATTCACAATTTCCTCGATTTGACACAACATTCGCGAAATCCTCTGAAACGCATTTTCAAACTGAAACCGTGACAGCGCCCTAGTTTTCCCTTTATAAAATTAAAAAAAGGGCAAGGAAGAAAATACACTCAGAAATATAGTACGTAGGCTCGGTCATGAGCGGTATCCCGACAACTTGGGCCTCGCTGCATTACTCTTGAAATGCACAAACGACAAAAATCATGTCGCTGTATCTTTCCATGTTCTAGCGGAAGATTCGCTCTCGTTTTGCACCTTTCAAGAGTAGTGCAGCGAGGTCCCTTATCCCGACCACATCTGCGTTTTCCTTCCTTTCTCCACACCTAGGGCGTACTGACGTAGGACATAAAGTTGTATGGAGACAAAGTTGTATGTAGACATAAAGTTGGCCCGATACAGGCATAACGCTGGCCCGATACAGGCTGTCCTCCCTCTGAGATCTAGGTCGGTGGTCATCTTCACCGCCGTTCATGGGAATGAATCTTACCCTACTTTTTTTTCTACCCTTTTTTTTAATCTCTGTGCCACTAACTAGCAGCCCGCTCCACTACTCTCATCATCAAATGTGCAAAATGAGAATGAATCTTCCCCTAAAACATGGGAAGATACCGCCATTTTTTGTCCTCTGTGCATTTTGAGATAGCGGAGATAGCGGAGCGAGACCCTTAGACTGAATTGCATTGAGAGAAATAGCGTAAACTCATTTTTTTTTTTAGTTTCATATCCTGCATTCCGAAAATTAAGCCATACTAATTTTAAAAAAAAAAAAAAACAGAGTGTCCGAAATTAAGCCATACTAATTATAAAAATAAAAAAATTAAAAAAAAGGAAACAGAAACAGAAAGAATGTTTGATCCTGACTCAGAATGACCGCTGGTAGCGATATGCTTAACACATGCAAGTCGAACGAATTTTTTTCTCAGTTGAAAACAAAGTGATGAACTGATGCGTAACCCGTGGGAATCTACCGTTTTTCCCCGAATAGAACGCGTACGGTCATTATCGATGTCTCTGTGTGTAGGCAGAAAGTTGGCCTCAATACAGGCAAAACGACCGTACGTTTTTTATTCCGGGGAAGACCGTACCAAAAAGAGTTATGAGGAAATTTCGATCAACACAAATTTGGGAAGAATTGCCATCGTGAAAGGGAAGCCGTGGGCGAGGATGACCGTCCGGTCGATATGCCTGTATTAGGGGCAACTTTCTGTCTACATACCGACGCCGATAATGACCGTACGTTCTATTCGGGGGAAGACGGTAAACGACATCGCAAGAAAAGAAAAGAAGAGAAGTAAACAAAAAGCGTTCCACTTTCGTTGAGGGAGCACAGACACAGAGAGAGAGAGAGAGCATAGGCGGAGAGCATAGGCGGACAGCATAGGCGGACAGCATAGGCGGACAGCATAGGCGGGGAATGGCGAAGAAGAATAGTGATCGAAAAGAGTGGGCCATAGACAGCTTCGCGTACACGCGCATCAGGCGAAGAAGAAGAGAAACAATGTCAGGGGAGGGAGTACGAGAGCGGCGGCAGAAAGCGTCGGTGAAAAAATGAAAAGTGGAAAAATGAAAAATAAACGCGAACCCCGACGGCCCTACTAGAACTCTCGAAATACAGACCCAAGTCCGAATCAAGAAAAAAAAAAAGAATTAAAATATAAATATATATGTTTTAAAAATCCGAACAATTCTGGTGTCGGATCAGACGTCTGGGCAGTGTAAGTCGGTTTACCGTCCTATCCTTAACGCTTCACACGAGAGAAAAGAAGAAGAAAAAAAAGCGTTCCACTCGTTGAGAGAGCACACATAGAGAGAGAGAGAGGAGAGGCGGGCAAAGAAGAGAGGTGGATTTCTGGGAAACAATGTCAGACGTGATAAAGGGATAGACAAGACGAGGCACGCCCGGAGGGAGGAGAGACGCAGGGAGAAATGAGGAATGAGGAGAGAAGAATAAGGGGATAGATGAACGAGAGGGAAGGGGAGAGAGAGAGGGCAACTGCACGAAAGAGAGAGAAGACATCGAGAGCCAGCACCGAAGACGAGGATCTGTCCCGTTAATATAACATAGATAATAAAAGACGATGGATGGGCAAAGGCGACGGAAAATCGAGAAAATCGTCAACCTTGAAAACGCCGTGTAGAATCCCACGTAAAAGAACGAAAAGTACAATCTCACCTTCGTCTCTCTCTCTCTCTCTCTCTCTCTCTCTCTCTCACACACACACACACACACACACACACATATATGCACGCACAGACTCTCTCTCTCTCTCTCTCTCTCTCTCTCTCTCTCTCTCTCACACACACACACACACACACACACACACACATATGCACGCACAGACACACGCCTGACGAGTCGGCGAAAGTCCGACAAAACAATCTGTCACAGTCGTGCTTTTTTTGTGGAGTCGTATAGCGAACATCACACACACACACACACATACACACACACACGCACACACGCACACACGCACACACGCACACACGCGCACGCGCGTACGTGCACTTTAGGAGATAAAAGAGGAGCTTTCGATCCATCGATCTCTTAAAGCCAAAGCAATTTATTGGAGGTGATACAGTCAAGGCGGGAAATAGGAACATTAGCAGACCGTCAGTCAGTCATTACGAGCCATCATCGTTGCGAGCTGATATCCCCATATCATCATAGCTACAGTCGCTCTACTCACGTGTGCGATACGCATCTGCTAACAACAGCAGCAGTGGATTCAAGCACCCATCAGCTCATGCACGGCAGCATAACCCAAGAAAGGAGAAAAGTGTTTTAACGAGACAACAAAAAAAGGACACAAACCGAAACTTCGATCCACCACGCAGAAAAAACTTTCAAAAAAAGTTTCTAAGTAAAGGAGAAACGATCAAGCTGTGGAACCAACTCGGCAACCATAGCTACGTATATACTATTGATATCCATGTCGGCCTTCTCAACCCCGGTCTTTGAGTGGTGGACGAAAAGGGAAAGCGAAAAGGGAAAGAGGGAGGGGGAGGGGGGGAAGGGGGGAAGGGGGGAGGAATGGAGAGGAGTAGCTGTCAGATCAAAACAAAAGATGTTGGTATAGGAACATCAGAGAGGAACACAGAGAGAGAGAAAGAGAGAGAGAGAGAGAGAGAGAGAGATGACAGAGCCAGAGTAGACCGACCAACATGGGGCACACTCACACTAGGACCTTTTCCACTTCTCTGTGGACGTAATTGCGGTCAGGTGCAGTCAGGGCGGGTTGGAAAAGCGGTCATTTCATTTACATCCAGGAAAGTCCTAGTGTGCGTAATGCTGATACACAGAAAGAGACACAAGAGACCGGCAGCCATGGAGAGAGAGACAGAGAGGGAAACGACAAAGATAACCAGGTAGAGAGAAGAGAGATGGACATGATGGACATATCTATCACCTTGGCGAGTTGATCGACGCCGCCTACAAATGATGAGAACGGCAGCAACGCCGACGACAACCGCGATCGGAAGAAGAGACTGTGGACGCGTTGGCGGCCTAAAAGGCCTTCAAGCATTCGTGCTACCCAAGGGCCTCTCGCTCCCTGTGGGACGGTCCAAACTGGGCGCGCGCGCCAATGCTACTCGCTTTCAAGCATTAGCTTTTCGTCGAGTTCGAGCTCTTGACTTTCTGATCACAGGTTGGGTTAGGCGTTAGGAGTCTTGCCCGTCAGCTGCAGGCTGTCTCCGGCTACGGGGGAGCTGATTCACAGCAGGCGCGGCGAAGCTGGGGCCAACTCTAGACCCTGCTCACTGGGAACTCAGTCCCGTGGGAGCACGAACGCAGCCTTGGCGTCGGACACGCCTTGAAGAGGCTTGGAACAAAAGCTAAGCCCGGGGGTAAGGCCGTGACAAATCCTWCGCAGCCTTGGCGTCGGACACGCCTTGAAGAGGCTTGGAACAGAGGCTAAGCCCGAGGGTAAGGCCGTGACAAATCCTACGCAGCCTTGGCGTCGGACAAGCCTTGAAGAGGCTTGGAACAGAGGCTAAGCCCGGGGGTAAGGCCGTGACAAATCCTACGGGAAAGTCGACTACTACCGTCTTCACCCGAACACAACGCACCCTCATTTTGGCTGTATGTGGCAGGAAATATAACTCGTGTACATTCATTTTGGGGTGCGTTATGTTCGGGGAAAGACGGTCGGGAGAAAGGTTCGGGGTAAAAATAAAAAAATAAAAAAAATAAAAAAAAGAGGTTCGGGGTTGTGTGTTCATCTCGTAAGCTCGAGGGGTAAGGCCGTAACAAAATTCTACGAGGAAGTCTAGGGGGGAAGGGTCCGGAGTTGTGTGTTGATCTCGCTGACTGATGGGGTTGTGTGTTTATCTCCCCCGGGCCATGTCACACTGTGGCCGGGAGATTAGTTTATGTTTCGTGTATTTTTCAACGTGGTCACACTGTGGCCGTGAGATTACCAGAACTGAACATAGACAAGTCGGACATGGCCACAAGTCGGACATGGCCGCAGACTTGACGTGGACTAATAATGGTCCTGGTATTTTCTTTGGGCAGACTAGAATGGCATTCAAAGAATATGCCCAGGGCCCATGGGAAACGCGCTGGAGGAAGTTCAGGTGATCCTCTCCATCAGAGAGACAAGGGTTGTGCTCCACTGCAGTTCTTCCAGGACTTTCGTCGAAACAATTTTTCCCTCTCTCGGATTTTGCCTGCCTTGGCTGAAAAATCCCCAACAATCACTAAGCCATATTTCCCCTCTGTTCTCCACGATCGGGTGCTGATTCTGGGGTTCGTGCGACAGTATCATTTTTTATTTTTTTTATTTTTTTTTTTTAAAAAAGGTAAGCTATATTCTTCTCTCATCTATCTCATTTTTCTTGATAGTACGCATCTATCTCATCTTCTCACTATTCTATATATAGTATAGGGGAACACCAACCAACCCGGATCCCTCCCCAGCCCACAGGGTAGGTTGGCACCACAGCTGTGGTGCGAGGGCAATCACGGTGAAGAGGGGTGGGCAGGCATTGCCGATGGGAGAAATCGGCGGTGCTAGCGCCGAGCAATGGCCAGTCACTGCACCTCCCCCTACCCCCCCCCAACCCCACATGGCGGTGTCTAATGGTCGATATTGTCGCTGCATAGCAGCCAACAACATCAGCCAAGGTCCTGCCAATGCTGGCTTGGGGGGCCGACGGGTTATCTCTAGCTGGTAGAACACCAAGCTTGCCCAGGCACATCGTGAGGCCAATGGGGATTGAACCCAGGACCTCCTGAATGCACAGTATCATTTTTCAATAACTCCTTAAACAACTAGTACCTCCGAGCCTGTTTTTGCCGACCCTTAATTTCACTGCGCTGCCGAGCCTGGGTACCACTCCATTTTCTTTGTGCGGGAAAATGCTACAAAAATGACGAATCTGGGAAAATGCTACGAATTCAAATCACTCCCAGGTACTACACGGATCTGGACACGCACGAAAATGACCTGGGTGGGAGAGCAGTCCAGCACGGCACGGAACCTGCTAAAGAAGGATTGGACGGCTACGTAAGACCAAGCTAATCCTATGTAGGAAGGATGAACCAATCAGGGTCGGGCATGGAATCATGTAGTGACCGTACAAGGGAAGGCTCACACTATATGATGAGGGCAAGACCGCATCGGCCCTCACTAGCTATGGGCGGTAGGGAACGGTGGGCCGAGAGGCAAAGGGTGTGTGGCAAGCCTCCTGATGAGACCGGGGCGCACCCGGTTGAAACATGTAGGGGAAAGTGTGTGCGACATGAGCAGTGTACAAGCATGTATGAAACGAAGCTATTCTATTGCGTGTGAAGAGCGATTTTGGCCATTGCTTACCTTTTTCTTCTTCTACTCTCACGGAAAAGGGGGGGGGAAAGTTGCAGCAGTGAAAAAAATAATAAAAATTTAAGTTTTGGCCATGATTCCAGTTGTGTACATTATTGGAAGTGGTAGTATGAGTGTGAAATACCACGGTAGCGGGAGATGTCTCATTGAGGGCATCTTAGCCCCGTGGCCAGGTTGTGAAATTCGAAAAAGATAATAGAAGAGAGAAAAAAATGGGCACGCGGATCTAGTCGTGAAAATGTTTGGATACATTCCCCTAAGTGTTAGTGTGATAAGCGTTACAATCCTCTGACAAAACACAACTTCAGAAGATTGCGGATTCCGCCCTGCCTCATTGGCAGGGGACTCATAAGAAACACACGACAAAAAAAAATAAAAAAACAGTAGCATTCAGAATATGATCGCTTTACCTGTAAGGTGCATTCTGTGAAGGAAGACTGTGAGCACGGCCTCCTATACTACCCTGCACGACATCATTGCAGTAGAAAAGGTAGTTTTTTTTTTACCATTTTCCTTTCACTCGCGGGTACTATAAAACTCATAGTTTGAGACATTGCCGACCCTATGTCCCACCCCCGATTTCTTCGGGAGCTGACAAAAACTTGTAATTTCCCAACGTTGGCGGAGGTACAAGTGGTTTAACAAAGAGTTTAAATGCATAAGATCACAGTTATGCCCTCCACGGAGAGGACGAATTGTCCATGTTGTGTGACATTTTGTCCGTAGGAGTCTCGAAAGAGCCGCTGGGTGGAGGCTTCACGAATTCTAACAGGAAGAGCCTCGTTCTTAAACCGCCAATGGTGCAGCACAACCCGGATTTGCCCAGCAGGTAACCACTGAGTGCTTTCCAGCCCAGGAAAATAGGTTGGGCACAGCCTCGGACCGGGTGTAGATTGAAAATGCATCCGCCCTCTAGTCGATGGGTTTAAACGGTCTCTAGACGACAAACTGAAAGTGTGAAACCGTTTGGGCAAGAGGCGGGCGTCTCTTGGAAACTGACCTTTTTTCCACAGCAACAAGAAGCCATACATTTTTGACACCAAGAAAGCCAAGAATCCACGACACTGTCGCGCCCATCCTGACTGCTCTCTCGTCTTCCATCCCGCCAGCTACCAGGTGACATAGACGAGTGAGTAGACAAAGAACACTCACGCCTTTCCTCTTCCTCATTTCTGCTCTTCTTCTTGCTATTCATATCTATATATGACAGTCATTAGAACTATGTGCAGTCACTAAAGACTCCGACTACCGACTACAATGTGTGTGTGTATGTGTGAAAGAGAGAGAGAGGTCGGCGATACCTTTCTTTTTTATTTTATTTTCTTGTTGTTGGTGTTTTATGTGACCGTAATTACGTCTAAGTGCAGTCACCAAAGCCTACCACTGCCTATGACGGTCAAGAGACAAAGAGAGAGAGAGAGGCTACGTTTTATTTTTTGCCATTTTTTTGTTATTTTTTCTTGTTGTTTGTGTCCGTATGTGCCCATAATTACGTCCAAGTGCAGTCACCAAAGCCCCCCAACTTTTTTTTGCTCTTTTCTTTTGTTGTATGTCAATAACTGCATCTACAGTCACTATGTTGTTGGTGTCTGTATGTGACTGTAATTACGTCTAAATGCAGTCACCAAAGCCTACCCGCTACTGCCTATGATGATGAAGAGACTGAGAGAAAGAGAAGCCACACCTTTTTTTTTTGTCATTTTTCGCTCTTTTTCCTTGGAGTTCGTGTCCATATGTGCCCGTAACTACATCTAAGTGCAGTCACCAAAGCCCCCCGACTTTTTTTTGCTCTTTTTTTTTTGTTGTATGTCAATAATTGCATCTAACTGCAGTCACCACACCCCCTCCATTGTCGGGGCAAATACCGTGACAAGGGTATTTGCCGAGGATTTTAAACGTCGGACGTTGTCCGACTTTTTTGGTTGAATTGAAGGACTCGATGAGACTGACGTTTGCCAGAAGTTCATTCAGACTCAACCTATGATTAAGAGACTAAAAGTTTTTAAACTTTAGTTCGGGCGCTTCTGGCATCGAAGAGTAAAGACAGTAGTTGACAGTGCTTTATTTTTGTTGAAGTTGCAGAAGCGTGCGGACATGGAAAGGCTAAAGTAAGTAGTCGCGCGATTCAGGTTCTAAGTAGGCTAAAAAGGGTGGCCGCGCTAGATGTTGGGTCACAGTGCGAAGGAAATAGAAGGCCGGGCCATGAGGTCTACTCCGTACGGAGGGCCTAATACTGTTTTGCGGCCGGCTGCGGGCCGCAAAGTTGGGCCGCCTGCTGAGTTGTGTAGCAGCTAGAGGTGAGGCAGGCTGAGTCTACCCAGCTACAGTAGGTGGGCCTACAGGGAAGAAAAACGAGTTGGGGGATCAGCTCCCATGATAGGAGCTAACCCAGTAGGTACTGCCATTTGATTTTCACCCTGCAGATTCATAGATCGAGCCCAACCGCACGAATCCTACTGGGCCAGCTCCTTTTGGAGCAACCACAACATGAGGTTGGGCGCGAGCGATTTCGTCCGTGTGATCTCCGAGATCGCGCGGGTGAAATCAGCCGCGCTGAAATTGGCATAGCCCTGTGCAAGGATGACACGCATAAATCGAGAAATTGTCCAATTTTTATTTTCGATCCTGATTGGGATCGACCTCGAGTCTGTATTTCAACAGGTTGTGGGATTCCCACACATGAAGAGACCGTTCGCGTTGCCAACGGAAWAAAAAAAAAAAGGAAAAAAAAAAAAGGAAAAAAAAAAAAAGTATAACGAAAAGAGAAGCGCCACATGACGCTGGTTGAAGTGGAAGGGACTTCAAGTTCCCAAAACGAGTAGATGACGCCCGTTTAACGGCCAGCCTGACAGGTAGTTTTTTTTTTGTTTTTTTTTTTTTAGATTTTTTTTAGATTCCTTTTTTCTTTAGATTTTGTCTATATTTTTTTCTTTTTCTTTTGATTCTCCTTTCACGTTTTTTTTTTAGTTTGCGCCCATTTGTTTCATTGAACGGGCTGCAGCAGAGAGGGGGAAAGGGTGTCATGGACAAGGTGAGCAAAATGGAATGAATCTGACCCAGATACGTGGGAACCTATATTACTCGTATGAGTGTATGGGTGGGTGGGTGAGAGAGAGAGAGAGAGAGAGAGAGAGAGAGAGAGAGAGAGAGAGAGGTCCTATCCGGCGGCGGCCTCCGGCTATTTCCATCAAGGGGATGAGCAAAATCGAATGAATCTTTGGTTGGAACATGGGAATATACACGGACACACCACTTCTCCCCCTCACTCGTTGACAAGAACCTGCGCCCGTTCGTTTGGAGAAACGGCTAGCAGGTGCAGCATGAGGTAAGGTTTTTTAATTTTTTTTCTGAACTTCGTTCTTTTTTTCAGACATTCCCTCACCCCTTTATCGTGGTGCAGTTTGCTGAGCCCGTTCGTTTTGAGAATCGGGCTGCAAAAACGACACCTGTACCGGGCGCCATTTGCGTCCGGGTACAGGTGCACAGGGCAAAGGAAAAGGGGCCCTGTCAAGCTTGACTCTAGTTCGACATTGTGAAATGACTTGGAGGGGTGGCCGTTCATTTCGAACAGCAGGTTGCCGCTCACAGAGAGAAAATGAAGAAGCTAGAGGGTTAAAAAGAGAAAAAAGTAAAAGAAGGGAGAAAGAAAGAAAAGGAAGGAAAAAAAAAAGTTACGGCCGCAAATATGGCCGCGGCCGTAAGACAGGTGCAACCCCATAAGACTCTACAGGGTGAAGAGACTGCGCCTGTTCATTTTTTTGAACAGGCTGCAGTCTGGCTGGATACAACCAGTTCCTGGAGCACGTGGCCTGCGGGGAAGGCCAGGTGCTTCCGGGAATGGATGACCTTGGTTTCCCTAGGGGAAAACCAAGGCACCGGGCTCCTGGTCGTTAATTTAAATCAAGGGCCAGGAGCACCGACTAATTTTGTTTGGCAGTGGGCAAAGCAGCTGCCCACATGCCTCCAATTTGCTATAAAAGCCAGCACTCCACCTAGCAGCCTCACACTTGTGGCAGTGTTGCTGGGACATTCACTTGTGTGAATGCTGGCTGGCTACTTCATGCTGCCAGAGAGGTGGGGAGCTGGAGGTCTGGAGGATGAGGGAAAGTGTTGATGGTGAAGGAAGTGGAGGTCTGCAGAGAGTTGGAGGAGGAGAAGGGAGTCAGGCATAGCCGAGGGCTGGGAGCGTTTTGCCCCACCCTTGTCCCACCCTTGTGCGTATGTTGTGTGTGTGGGCTGGTGTTGCGGCGGTAAGGCCGCGTCAGGGTCCGGACGGTGCGCCAAGCAACGCCTATTTTAGTGGGGTTCTACTGTCGGACTGCCGCCGTGGCGTCAAGACCTTCCTAAGGGAAGGTGCTGCCGGATTTGCAATGGGACGTCGATGTTTTTTTAATGTGAGTGTGGGGACGTGTTGCTCGATCAGCGGCACGACAATGGCAGTGTAGTCAGTGAGATTATGCTGCAGAAATTGGCGCCGACGTCCATATTTTTCGCATAGGGAAGTGTTGTCTGATTGGCGGCACACCAGCGGTTCTTTTTCTGAGTGCGGTGAATCAGTCATTTGAAAGTGTGATCAGGTGGTGGTGCCGCACAACAGTCGTGGTATTGGTTGTAACGACGTGGCGAGCAGTGATCCTTCGTTGTTCTTTTTGTCGTGCACAGCGGCTATGGTAGATTTCAATGTGGCATGGAGGATGGACTGGCAGTGGTGCACATTTGGGATCATGCGGCAGTGGTGCAAGGACCGGCGGCATGAAAAGAGCACGGAGTGAGTGCACGGGGAAATAGTCATTTGGGTTTGCGGCACATGCGGTTTTTGACGAAAGCCACCTTTATTTTTTTTGTTACGCATGGAGCAAGCGGATTTTAAGTTTGGGACTATACGGTGCTTTGGCGGTAACGTAGGACCACTTAGGACCATTTTGAGACCAGGTGAGACTGATTTGGGGATCAGGACTGACATGATGGCATGACTATTGCGAGCGGACGTGGTGAGAGGCGGCATGGGCTGATGGTTGGTTGGGGAGTATCCTTGGTGGTCAAGGTGCAATTGAGACTGTGTTAGGACGGTACGGGACGCTGGGATGACGTGAGTTTTGATCATGGGAGCACCCTCTTTGAGGGTTATCTCATCCAGACATCTCAGTGGACCCGACCTTGGTGTGATCGGGCACTTAGAGAAAGACGCGGACCTTGATTCAGGAGAGAGGCCACAACTTGTGGAGTTGTGAGCCGCATATTCTACGACAGTCATTTTCATTTGGTTGTATTGCTCGGTTTTCTTGAGTGAGCCGGATCAAACTTCACTCAAGGTCAGTCAGTTGATTGACTCAGACTCCCTTCACTCCTGTGTGAACCCACACTTTGCTTGACCCTGTTTGTTTTGAATATTCGAAAGAAAAAGTAGAAGAAAGTTGTGCGGGTTATGCATGTGAATGGAAAAGTCTGACTCGAGTATGGGATTGTATTGTTTTCTTTTGAACGTGTTCTCTTTGTGTGTTGTGATGTAGGTAGAAAGATGCCTATAAAGAAGTCTGATTTATGCCTGTTTGGGATAGATAAAAAAGACCGTCTTCCTTCTACTTATACACACTATATCAAAAGAAATCGACTGTAGTTGATAAAACATATATCCATTTATGAAATGATAGTTGGAAGAATACAAATCATCATTTAATACATTCAATAACACAAGATCGAAATACAATCCGACCATCTCAGGTCGAAATTCACAAAACAATCATACAACCGCCAACAAGGAGTTGGCTAACGACAATAACATGGATGCAGCCGACAAGACAAGTTAATCGGTCGCCTTAGTTTTGACTTGATGAGACTCGTTGCTAAAGTCACTCATTCCAACCTACCGCCCCTCAGCGGTAGGTTGGAATGAGTGACTTTAGCAACGAGTCTCATCAAGTCAAAACTAAGGCGACCGATTAACTTGTCTTGTCGGCTGCATCCATGTTATTGTCGTTAGCCAACTCCTTGTTGGCGGTTGTATGATTGTTTTGTGAATTTCGACCTGAGATGGTCGGATTGTATTTCGATCTTGTGTTATTGAATGTATTAAATGATGATTTGTATTCTTCCAATTATCATTTCATAAATGGATATATGTTTTATCAACTACAGTCGATTTCTTTTGATATAGTGCGTATAATGACTATAATTTTCTTTTGACGGTGTGTCGAAGGGACTAGGATAGGATTGAGTTGTGGGTTTCACTCTTGGTTGAGACCGTCCTAATCGATCGACGTTTGCTCCGCACCTAGAAGATCAGCGCCCTAGGAACGGACGACGTCCGGGTCCGCTTGGCGTTCACCAAGCGTATATATACTACAACAAACGAGCAAACGCCTCCAACTGACCTACCTTTGCGATTGCATTTAAAAGTTTTCGCACGTGGGTCAGTAGCTCCGTAGGGATACGCCCCTAAGAGTGGTGACAGCCCCTTAGGGAAGGAAAGTTCATGTCCCGCGGGAACCTATCCTATTGTAGGGTACCGCGGGATGTAAAGTTGGCGCACCCGGCTAGAGCGACGAAGGGACGAAGCTACCACGACCATCTCGACGGTTCGCGGGATACTTTGCGTCGTTCCCAAGTTGTCTCATGATTTTATTTTGTTTAACCCCTGCGTAACATGGCCGGGAGGGCTCCCGCGCTTTGCAAAGAGGCGGGAGTCGATGCGCTCGACATCGCTATTGACTATTACGTGTGTATATGTGCATGTGTGTGTGAGAGAGAGAGGGAGGGGGGAGAGAGAGAGGGAGAGGGGGGAGAGAAAGAGAGAGAGAGAGAGAGAGAGAGAGAGAGAGAGAGAGAGAGAGAGAGAGAGAGAGAGAGAGGACGACGATGTTTTTCTTGTTACTAATTACTTTGTGTTTGTGTTTGTGTTTGTACGTGCGTGTGTGTGTATGAGGGAGAGAGAGAGAGATAGGATGACTACCCTTCATAGTTTGTTCCCTTCCTGTGTATACCTGGCCGCATTAACGTCTACCTCAGTTCGCTTACCACGATCTATTCACATCATATTTTCGCTCACTGCGACTTATTCACAGATTATTCTTGCTCTTTTTTTTCTCCTTGGTTTCTTTTTTTTTTTTCTTTGGCAGAAGCTCTTCACTCTGTTTCTTTTCGCATCCGGACTATTACTCGTATGATCGGCCCCCCATTTTTTTTTAATGATAACATCAGGGTAGGGGGTTTCTGACCGTAATTTTGTGTGTGTGTGTGTATGTGTGTGTATGTGTGTGTATGTGTGTGTGTGTGTGTGTGTGTGTGTGTGCGCGTTGTCAATGCGAATACCCTTACAAGGGTATCCGCCCTGGTTTTTGCAAGCGACAAAAGAATAAGTTCGGTTCAAAGTTTAAGTATACTGCACGCGGTGCGGCTGTGTCTGTAGTTTATGTTGACTGGACGGTTGACTAGAGTAGAGAGTGTGTGGACGCACAGACTTAAGGCGCGCATGATCTCTCTTTTTACTGATAACTGAGAAACTGGCTTTGGTTGCCGACCATGATTTTATTTCTGATTAAATTAGGATTAAAAATATTTTGTCTCCTGATTGGAGCACTTGCCTATGACCTGTGCGTACGTGTGGAGGACGACGTCGATGAAGGTACGGTTATGTATAGCCGCGTGGAAGGACGCGAAAGGTTCGATAACCGTGGGATTTAGTTGGTAGACCGAGACATGGCTCTGGGACGTTTAGTAGACGGACGTGCCACGTGGTATCCGCTTATGTAAGCTACCACCTGGGCTAGACCAAGCCTGGGTCTAACACTATTAGTTACGGTGTCAAACCTTCAATTGGGAGATTTAGGGATCAAGGTCAGCGAGTGACGGCGAGGGAGCTTGGGAGTGGCGCGAAGGAATCGCGAGGTTGAGGATCCAACGGGGCTATTCCTTTTAGTTTTGTCGTCGACGGAGTCGGAGCGGTACTAGTTGTTCCTTTTTCTCGTTTGTCGTTCTCTTACTACTAAATTTTTTTAATTTATTTTACTATCGTCGTTATTATGTAACTTTATGCTTTGACTTTTCATAAGTCAGGCGCGACACTGGCCACGGGTGGCCGTCACGGCAGCGGAGGACCTTGAACACTCACATCTTTTGGCGAGCCCGTTCGGGCTCAGGCGTGTCGGGGTGCTAGCAAAATTCCCCTGCCCCGCTCGTCTTGAAGTACGGACCGAAGAGGTCAACGTACGGGAGGATGGTGGGATCCGTGGTCGTGGTTTCCTTTGCCTCCCGATTGGAGAGCGCCGATACCCTAAAGTAGAGGGGAATTGGAGGACACTCAAAACGGACTTGTGGGGCTGCAGGCCGAGGGATGCAGGGGATGTTGCGACGTGCAGCCCGCCATCCACCATTTGTGGTAAAAGGATCGAGTGTGTGCATGCCCGTTGAAGACCTGAAAAAGGTGAGCAACGCCCTGGCAAAGCGGCCCAGAGCACTGCGGGAAGGCCGCTGCAGTGGCTGCTTAGCTGCAAAACCCTTAATACGCTTCAATTTTTTTTTAAGTTTTGATCTGAATATTTGCTACAACTACCACCAAGACCTTCACCGGGACTCACCCCTACCAAGGCCCATGCTGCAGACTTAGCAGCGGGCCCAGGTCTTCCTACTCGTTGAGAAGCTGGAGTAACCCCAACGACCGTGCATAGGTCGTGCGTATAAGCGTTACTCAGTTTGAGATTGATCGGTCCAGCAAGCGACTTGCTACACACTCCTTAGCGGAAGTCGGCCTCCGAAGATCATCGTTTGACTGTCTGTATCCTCGAAACACCGGTTGTAGTGTCGGGGTTAGCACGTAGGTGGTATGGAAGGGAATGACAGGCAATGCTCGAAGCGAGTGCGAGGAGTGGAAATTGGGGTTGGGAATGAGGCGAGTTGGATGGTAAAGTTAGATTTAGGTGAGAGTTAGTAGATTAGGAGATTGGTAGAGGAAGTAGTGCGCGAAAAAGTAAGGGGAGGCGTTGAGAAAAAAATGAACGTCCATGATCGTTATCATTCCTCGATTGTTTTTGATGAACTAAGTTACTGCGGAGGTTTCCAAACATCGTGAGTTGATCTGCGATGTCGGATCTTGTTTTGAAAGGTTGGTTTGGGTGCTGCCGCAAACAGGTTTTGCGCAAGATGGGATTTAGAGCAAACCGTGAGTGATTAATCTTCCCAAATTTTTGTGGAAGATTCATTCTGATTGTGGCTGTGTGGAAAACTGGGTGCATAAAACATAAGTGAAAAAGGATGTGAGGAGCACGTACCTGGGCGAAGCAGTGGGTGTATTTGGTTGAAGTTACGCGTGCACCTACCATAATCTAGCTGGAGATTCGTTCCGATCCTGCTCATTTTGCCAGGCCATAAGCAGGGCAGGCAGGTTGGTCGATATTCGAAGTATCTTCTTGTTTTCAGGGGAAGATGCATTCTCATGCACATTAGGAGAGTGGTGGGGTGGAACCACGCCGGGGTGTTGTTCGTGGGCAATCGCGCTATTCGTCTTCATGGTTACCAACGAATATAAGGTTGCGCTCCATCTGTTCGTCGTCACAGTTTTGTCCTCACTTAGCCGCAACTTGTCGTCAAGATCGTTGGGTTTTTGCCCCCAACAGTTATAGTCCCCGTCCTAGTCGCTACTGATGTTTTTTCCCTAGCCGTAGTGACCCTACTATCACGGGTTGTTTGCCTCATGACAATGACCATCTCCTTTGCGTCACGGTTAACGAAGTTGCAAGGATTTGACCGAATACTTCAACCGGATACGAGGCGTTCTAAACACGGAGCAGGGGAAGGAACAACCATTACCATCAGATATGTGAAACAACATATAACAGCAGGGCCAACTATTGTATGGACATCAGAGAGAGAGAATACGCACCTGAAACTGGCGATGAAGGTGAAACTGATGGCCGGTTTGTGCGAGATGAACCCATACGCAAGATGCGTGACCATTCTTAGTCGGAAAAAAAAACAGACCTAGGCAAGATTTAGCTACAGGTTTATTTCCGGTCCCCGCGCATTCATCCTAGGTAAACGATTATGAGTTACTACGGCTTTGCTCCTCTATTGCAGATTGACATTGTTTGAAGAGAATGCTGAGCTAAGTGGGGATCTGTTGGAGCAGGGGAGGCTGCAGCATATTAGCTACGGGGTGCAAACTAAACTGTTGACGGGTGTGCAGTCTGTCTTATTGAGAACTGGCAAAGAGTCACGAGTTGGCGAACCCCTCCCGCGGTCTTATATATTTTGAGTCATGAATGCTGCGGCAGAGTCTGAATTCGTTAAGTAAGGGAGAGAAAGTTAACAACAGTCGTATTTTTCATCACCACTTCAGGACACCCTTCACCACTTGAGGATGCAGCATGCCTAAACAGGTGGTTTTCAGGGTCTTCGGACCTTTCACCACTTCAGAACCATTCAGGTCTGAAAATCCTGAATAGTCCTGAAGTGGTGAAAGCTCCGAAGACCCTGAAAACCACTTGTTTAGGCAGGCTGCATCCTCAAGTGGTGAAGGGTGGTTTTCATGGTCTTCGGACCTTTCACCACTTCAGGACTATTCATGATTTTCAGACTGCCAAAAACTCTAACTTGACCACTTTAGGACACCCTTCACCACTTCAGGATGCAGCTTGCCTAAACAAGTGGTTTTCAAGGTCCTCGGACCTTTCACCACTTCAGAACCATTCAGGATTTTCAGACTGCCAAAAAATCTCACTTCAGGATTTTCATTCCTGAATTTTTAGCCACCCGATAACCGCTTGTGAAGTAAGGAGGTTTCGTCTCGATGTGGAGAGTCGTCAGAGAGTCAACGACGATCAATTTGACTCTTCTACTGCGTATTTTGACTGCCATTGCAGGGCCCTCTGGCGTATCAAGATTTAAAGGCCCTCTCAAGGGAGTTGAGTTTGTCCCTCTCTTGTATCTCGAGAGTTTGAAACCCCTCATCTTCTGCCATTCTTACTCTAAGTCTACTCCTGGTTATGAGAAGAAGACGGCACGCGGGATTGCAACCCGTATGACCGCAGCAAGACTCTGTGGGGAGTCAACCCACCAATTGCGGGAGCTCTGACGGAACTCAGGAGGAGTTATGGAGGCAGGGAACTGAGAGGTAATCATTTGTTTTCCCTCTATAAACCCAGTTATAATCTCTACATGTACGTCTTGCTATAGTTGAATGCGTATATTGCCTGCATCCCTATTTTGACTTTCAGTTTGACTTTCAAGACAAACCAGACTTAATTAAGGGAATGATTGTGCAAGTTGCAGTTTCAGTTCTGTTATCTGACTGAAGAAGATTGTAGAAAGGGATTGCATCTGGGGGAAAGGTGGGAGAAAGGTTGTATTGTTTGTGTCTGACAAGGTCAACCAAAGGCTGGGAGAGTCTCCATAAGATTGGAGGACCCAGTGCTATGTTTATTTTCAATTGTCTGAAGAACCAGACAGGTTCCCATAAGATTGGGTGATCTGGTTGTTTTGACTTATGCAGGCTGCCTATGTTTGACTTTCATGGACCAAACATCTTTCCATAAGATTGAATGGCTTGGTTGCCTTGTTTCTTTGGACTTCTCTTATATTTTATTCGTTTATGAAATAAAGTTAGGCATGTTTCATAAGATTGGATGACCTTGAGTCTCTCTTGTTTTATTCAGAGGGGAAATTCAGGCAAAAGACTGAACAGGTTCTCATAAAATTCGGTGGTCTAGTCTGAAGCCACGCACATGCTGGAACAAAAAAAGTAAACTTGATTATATTTCTATACCATTTTACTTATGAAAAGGCTAGTCATACATTTTTTCATAAGATTGGATGGTCTGACTATAGTTTATCATTACCTAAAAAAAGTATGAATTAAGAATATATTTGAGGTGAGAAGGGACATGCTGAACCTTGATCTAAGATGATCTGTTCAATCATATGTTACCGTAAAAGACTAAGGGCAAACAATTATATAAAACTTGGATACTTAAACAGTTCAGGGCGACTAGGTTGGACAACCTAGTCATATGCCCAAGGAAGATAAAAGTTGTAGTGCCCTAGACATGTTTCCATAAGATTGAGTGGTCTAACTTTATGCCTTATGTAAGCTGGGTATAAGAGATAAATCATTGAAAAACTACGAACTATAAGAGATAAGGTTTGACAAAGTTGACTTTGGGCTAGTGAAAGTACTTACCTTTGTGGTTTGACCTTCATGTAACTGAGTGAGATCACTACTTAGTCCGAGTTTAAGTTTGACAGGTAGTTTATTTTAGATGCCACGTGATAGAGCTATAGTAGTTAGTTTTTCTAAGTTAAGTTTATTTTACTTAGGTCAATTTCTACATTTTTAGGGATCTTTTGTTATACTCGGTCTTGTATAAATCTTGGTAAGTCACTTTCTCTATGGGAAGCGCTGCTGAATTTTTTACAAAACCAATGAGTTAGTCAAATTTTGACTTTTCAAAGTTTTACTTGTTCAACTTTTGTATAAGGCTTAGTAAAAATATAGAAAGTCTCATTTTCTAAAAGGAGTGTTGCCCAAATTTTTGCTAATTCAGGGAGTTAGACAAAATTGAACCTTGGGAAATCAAAATTATTTCTAAATTCTGAACTTAGCGTTATATAAATTTTAAAAAATTATTTTCTCTACGGCAAACGCTGCCGAAATTTTTATAAATCTAAGGAGTTAGTTAAAATTTGTCCTGACACAGCTCAAGTTTTACTTTGAGTTCTTATCTGACTTAGTATAAATTTGAGAAATCTAATTTTTGAAAAGAGATGTTGCCCAAATGTTTACTAATTCAGGGAGTTAGACAAAGTTTGACTTTTCAGAGTTAGATATTATTTCAATTTTCTTATTTAAGTAAGTACAAATTCTGGAAAGATACTTTTCCTACGAGAAGCGTTGACGAAGTTTTTTTAGTTTAGAGGAGATAGATTATATTTTGACAGGTGGCGATACGGAGAATTCACTCTGTATGGAGAAAATTCTGCCAAAGGTCTACCTTTGCCTTTAATACTGACTTAGGGGGTAAACTTAGATTTACTTGCCAGAAAGTTTCGATTAAAAATGTGTTATGGAGGCTCATTCTTCATACACTGATGATTGAGCTTGGGCATTTACATGTTTTATGTTATAGGTCCTCTTTATTAATTTGATTCAAAATTTGGGCTAGATTCAACTTGATCCGACAAGGATCATGTTCTGTTATAACTGATAACAGGTCGGTTGTCGATTCGTCGGTCTACTTCTCGACTCCAATCCATTCTTATTACCAACCTAAAAGACTTTAGCCCTGGTGGTTTCTATTGTTTTATTAAGGTTTTCACCCGGACTTTTATTGAATGGTCATTTAACGAAGGTGCTGAGTATTTATTTTTGGAAGGTTGGACAAAGGTTGGGGCTTACATGGTTAAAGCGAGGGGTATGAGTATAGAGAATTGTTGAAGTTGACCCCGTGTGGTGTGTTGACTCTTTGTTGATTCTTTGATGTGATTGCGAGTATGTTTTGGGATTCAGACTTTAAAATTGACTGTCCGCGATCACACATATATATATGGCCGAGAGAAGTCTCACTGTGATTGTGAGAATTGATCGTTTCATATTTATTCCCCTCTCTCTATATATGTACATACCTATGTTTGAGTGTTCACATGGCCTAAAGAGCCAACGCTTAAGGGTTTAATTGGGGATGAGATTGAGAAAGGAAAGAAGATTCCCTTCCTTTATCGTTTTTTGCTTCCTAAAGTTTCTTAGTCCGACGTTGGTCCTGGGCCTGGATTCGAGGTCCTTGTCCAGGACATCCTAGGTCCTAGACTCTGCGTGGAAGGGATCACCCCCCGCGCAGAGTCTATTTGCCCTGCCCACCAGGACACTCACCCTAAGGGCCGAAGGTGCCGCGATGACCGAACGACTGTTCCTTCATCCGTGAAGGGTTCGTCCCTCACGATACTTCGAAATTGACACTTGAGTGTCATAGGCGGTAGTCGGATCCACGAGGGACCGCTTGATTATGGCTACTATAAAGTACGCCATTATTGCGATTGTTTGCGTATTCATGCATTGTTAGTCGATATGGGGAAACTCTAAGTCTACGCGGTTTTATACTAAGTCTCGCACGAGTCGCCTGCCCGATTTCCACGTTGAAAGGTTATAGGATGACTACAAAAGAAACTAGGAGTATTATTGTGTTGTTTGTTTTGTGTTGTTCCGTATGTATGAGTCTTGTGGTGTAACGCGTGGTATGTGGGATGCGTCTTAGTCAACCAACGTCGAGTCACGCTAAGGACTCCAGCCCCCTAATGCGTCGGTTCCCATGTAGGTTCGATACATACGTAAAACCGCGTGTACCCCCTATGCTACAGCGAACGAGAAACGCCCTCGGCTGGTCCACCTCTGCGATTGCAACTGATTAGTTTTCATACTATGAACTGGTAGCTCGGCGGGGATACGGCCACCGAAGGGAGGACAACTCCCGCAGGTGAAGGTAAAGTTGTACCTCGCGTTGGCCATATCCTGTCGTAGGGGCTCACGAGAGGTATGGTTGACGCACTCGGTCGGAGCTGCTTGTAGAAGCTCCACGGGTATTGCGACGAGGTAGAACAACTCCTGGGTGACGCGGCTGGGAGGGTCCCGCCTTAAGTGGGACCGATGCGCACGATAGCGTGTGTGTGTATGTGTGTATGTGTGTGTGAGATTGAGAGAGAGAGTACCACACTGAGCACGAAACTAAAAGAAAGCCGCCTGGATCTACCCACAAAAGGATCCAAGAAACATTTGTTTTAACTCACAACAGTTGATGTATCATGACATTTTTTGTGGGTAGATGCATCATTTCTTTTTTCTCATTTGCACTGTGACGAGTCCCACAGGGAAGTGTATCAGTACGTTTTTTTTTTTCCCTTTTTATCTAACCGCATTTTTTTTTTTTTTTTGCATGTTTGTGTTGTCATATTCGCTGTACACTAAGAAAACGTACAGCTGTGTTAAACTGTTTCGTCGGACTTTCACTCTGTGTGTGTATGTGAAAGAGAGAGAGGTAGAGAGAGAGAATGCTACTGCTAACTACTACTAGTACCGATATGCCCTATCAAGCTAGAGTGTGACTGCAGCAACACACGAGCCTACCAGTGGGCGCACTAGGCATGTGTGCTTGCTTGCCTGCCTGCGTGCACGTGTGCGTATGTGTGTGTGTTTCGAGTTTTCTTGTTGTGTCCGTACCTTCGAGCCTGCTTTGGTCGACCCTTAATTTCAGAGCGCACAGAAATTTGTGGATTTGGGGTGCCATTGTGTTTTCTTTTCTAGTACTCTTTGGAAATGAGAAAAAAACAACGACGAAAAAAAAAAACAAAAAAAAACACACACATAGAGACGTGAATGGAGTTGGATACAAAATTTGGGGCACATCTGAGAGTATACCCTCCCAACGGGCAATACAGCCCCACTACGGAAAAAAAAATAAAAAAAATGTACACCCTTTGGATATGAAAGCGGTTGGATACAGAATTTGGGGCACATGTAAGAGTATGTCCTCCCAACGACGGTTACTTCAGGCACTGTATTCACGACAACAACAAAAATAAGAAATCAACTCCTTGGACATGAAAACATCTGGATACAGAATATGGAGTACAAGCGAGACTGCGCCCTAAGTTGCAAAGTTTGTCAACTGTCCATGGAATGTGTCATGCCTCGTTGGCAAAGGACGAAAAGGGAATGGAAAGAAAGCATAAAACAAAGGCAACCATAAATGAATGTAGCTACATTTCTGGGTATATGCGTTCCGAACAGTACTACTGTGAGTAAACCCTCTTGACGATCTTCTACAACTTTCTCTCGTTCAACTCTTATGTTTTTTTTTTTTTTTTTTTCTTTGCAATCGTCCGACAAGGCTTAAATCTAAAGGTTTGCCAACCTCTGTGGGACTTTTGAAAACTTCTGGATTTTGAAAAAACTGCCAATTTTTTAAACTTTTTTTTACCTGATGTAGGTACCAGTGGTTTAAGAAAAGGAATTGCTTTAAAAATCGTCAGTGCAACACAACCCTAATTAGCAAAGGGACAGATCCTGAAGATGCTGAGATTGGACCTGACAGCCTGCACTTGTCGCCATGTGCTGAAGATAATACTCTCGATCGTCAAATACAATATGAAATAATTTTATGCTTGTTGTGTGTTTATGTGGTTGGAGGTCGGGGAAGGTGAGGAAGTGAGGTTTTGAAAGTCTTTTAGGGAGAACAAGGAGGCCGATATAGGACGGTGGTGTGATTTTTTAAATTAAGTTTATTGGAGTAGGGAATTTACCATTTTTAGAAATTTAGATACGTTTTTTTTTTTTTTTTTTTTTCCCATGTTTTATCAGACTTACAGAGTCGTAAGGCCTAAGCCAACTAACTAGGTTAAACCACTATCCCCCCAACATCAAAATATCGGGGGACTAGTAGCGTCATTTCACGAGGGGTACTAGTAGCATAAACTGGAAAATCGGGTGAATGGTAAAGATGAAATTTGCATCAAAAGTTGGAAATGTGCCAAATCGGTGTGACAATTATTTCACGGCCAAAATTATTTTATTTATTTATTTAATATTTTTTTTCTTTAAAGAACACGAGTTAAACAACAGACCCTCAAATTTTCAGAATTTTTGAAAGTTATTATGAGCACGAATAGTTGTCAAAGTTACAACTTTCAAATGGCGGGATTGGACCCACCGGTGATAAATGGTAGCAGCCCCTCCCTAGAACCCGACCCTAACTTACAGGGCCGAGGGTTTTTGGTTGTTTGGGGGAATGACAGTTTTGCATGCCCAGAATGTGTGGGCGACAGCTAAACGGAGGTCAATCTTTTTTTTAATCTTTATGACAATAGGGTAATTTTATGCTTGTTGAGATGTGTTTAAATGCAACATTATATATAGAAAATGTCATGTTCCACTACAAGGTGTCTATAAAAAACAAGTAGGGTTCAAAGAAGCTTAAGGGGGTCAAGGAGAAGTAAGATCATTTAATTATTTTTTTTTATCTATTGGATATAAGTGGGGTTCGAAAAAGCTTAAAAAAGCTTAAAGGGGATTGAAATCATTTGATTGTTTTTTTTAATAGGATGCTGGAAGGATCCTCAACCAAGAGTTGTTCGATTTGCAATTTTTCATAACGACAATCATCACGTAGTTTTTTCTCAACTTATTTTTTTCGTTGCTGATGTTTCGTACCTCAATTGCGACTTTGCTCAGACCCAGTCGGACTGGTCAAAGGAAAGTTAGGTATAGTCCTATCGGTAGCTTCGATGTTCTACAAATTTCATTTATACCTATATTTGGTAAAAAATAATTGCAATGTTGAAAATCTTATTGCAATTATTTTTTATTTTATTTTATAAAGGGCGAGAGTTCACTAACAAAGAGGATTGTAATTAATAAATTTGAATGTGATTAGAAAAAGATCAATAAAAATATTATCGATTTATTTTTGCATCTCTACATAACACACATTTAGATTTACGTGCTTAATCAAATCATTTTTATTAGTGGGACATCGCCTCGGTTTATAGCAAATACCAACTGAGTTAGGTTTATTTGTTGATTCGATCTATCCTATCTTTTCTTGGGATGACAATTTTTTCCTTATTTTGTTTTTTCGTTTTTAGCTATCCATCGCAAATATTTATGTTGAGACACAAATAATCATGCTACACAGACCTTGCCTCCATGAAAACGTTATTTTTTAATTTTTCTAATATTTTGTTTATAATTTAAAATAATGTAAGTGCCTTATGCTATATATTGTTCAAAGTGTCTATCATGTACGAAAAAAACATTGTCGAGAGCATCGGTCCCGCGCACGGCGGGACCCTCCCAGCCTCGTCACGTAGGAGTTGGTCGTAATCACGACGTAAATGGAGCTTCCGCAGCTGCTCCGGCCGAGTGTGCCAGCCACACCTCTCGCGAGCCCCTACGACAGGATAACACCTACACGAGGTACAACTTGACCTCCACCTGCAGGAGTTGTCACCTCCCTTCGTTGGGTGTATCCCCGCCGAGCTACCAGTCCACAATACGAAAGTTAATCAATTGCAATCTTAGAGGTGGGTCAGTCGAGGGCGTTTCTCGTACGTTGTAGCATAAGGGGTACACGTGGTCCCACGCCTCTATCGGACCCACACGCGAACCGACGTATTGGGGGGCTGAAGTCCCAAGCTTGACTTATCGCCGGTCGACTAAGACGCATCCCAATCACCACACGTTACACCACACTATAAAAAAAAAACATAAAATTAAAAACACACTCAATACAACACAACAACATTCATAGTCTCTTTAGTATCCAACTCATAACCTTCCGACACCAAAATCGGTTAAGCGACACGCGTGAGACTTAGTATAAAACCACGCGAACGTAGAACCTTCTCATACCGACTAGCAATGCAAGCATACGCCAACATTCGCAATGATGACGTACTATGCAGTACCCATAATCGGGCGGTCCTTGATGGTCTTGAGGGTCGCGTTCGATACTCAAGTGTCTGTTGACACATGCCTTGAGGGGTTAATCTCTCGATGATAGACAACCGCTGAGTGCGGTTGAGAACCACGCCCTCTTCTGCACCCTGCAGAGAGTGGGTGGTACACAAGTTTATACCTGTGGTGACACTCGTCTCTTATTGTCCTGGAGACCAGCTCCATCATCGAGGGTCTGGAGAGAACTCAAGGGGTTTGACTTTGACGACTACCACGGACTCCAATGTCCATCTATAGAAACTTTAAAAAGTAGAAGGGTCAAATGAGGTCTCCCTTTTCTCTCAAGACATAATCTATTCAACACTTATGCACGGTCGCAATAGACCGCGCGAACACTCAAGACATATGTATGTACATATGTATGTACATATGTATATATATAAAAGGGGTATATAATATGATATTATCACTTCTCACAATCACAGTGAGACTCCGCCCAACCATATATATATATGTGATCGCAGACAGTCAAATTGAAAGTCCGAACCATAAAATATATTTGCAATCACATCAAAGATTCAATCAAAGTCCACACATTACACAGGGTTAACTTCAATCATTCTCTGCGCTCACACTTCTTCGTTTCGGCAACACAAGTCTCACTCTTTGTGCAACTCTCAAAATAAAATACTGAGTATCTTTCTTAAATGACCATTCAAAACTCAACAAAATAATTCAAACCATAGGGTTAAAGTCTTTAGGTTGAGTGAAAATAGTGCAGTTGATTCGTAAACCGACGAATAGGCAACCAACGTGTTATCTGTGATAGCAGAAGATGATCCTCGTGGGATCAAGCTGAATCTAGTTCAAATCCTGAATCGAAACGATCAAGAAGACATGACAGATCAATTCCTAAACTAGGTTTATAAGTATATGGAGAATAATTCCTCATGACACGTTCTCACTCAAGATTCTTCTGAGAACCAAACCTAAATTTACCTCTAAGTCAGTGCCCAAAGAAAGGTAGACCTATGACAGAATCTCCCCTATGCAGAATGGATCGCCAGAATCGTCACTTGTCAAAATATAATCCATCTCTTTTAAACTAAGAAATTTTTGGCAGCGCTTCCCGTAGGAAAAATATATTTTCATAATTTATACTAACTCCAATACAAAAACTGAAATAATCTCTAAGTCTGAAAGTCTAACTCCGTTAAGTAGTAAAAATTTGGGCAGCATCTCCTTTAGAGACGTAGACTTCCCAGATTTATACTGACTCAAAATATGAACTCAAACATAAAACTTGAGTTCTATCAAGACAAAATTTAACTAACTTCTTATATTTGTATAAATTTCGGCAGCGCTTCCCGTAGAGAAAGTAGCTTTCCAAAATTTATAGAAAGCCAAGTTCAGAATCTGAAATAGTCTTGACTTTTCAAAGTCAAATTTTGTCTAACTCCCCGAATCAGCAAAAATTCGGGCAACACTTTTTCTATAAAAGAAGAATTTTCATATTTTTACTAAGCCGGATATAAAATTTAGAAAAAAAGTTAAACTTCGAAATTCATATTTGACTAACTCCTTGGATTTGTAAAAATTCCGACAGCGCTTCCCGTAGAGAAAGTAACTTACCAAGATTTATACAAAGCCAAGTATAACAAACTTGAATGATCCCAGAAAATGCGAGAATTGACCTACATAAAAAAAAAGTCATATCAGAAAATGCAGAAATTGAACTAACTCATATAACTCTAGCATGTGGCGAACAACTGAATCAACTACCTTTAAACTAAAAACTCAAACTAAGAATTGATCTCACTCATCCACATACAAAGCCAAACCATAATGGTAAATACTCTCACCAACCCCAATGTTAAACTTTGTTAAACAATAGTTCATAATCTTTCAATGATTTGTCTCTTATACCCATCTTACACAGGGCATAAAGCTAGACCATCCAAACTTATAAAAATTTGTCTGCCTCAGCCATTAGATATACACAAACACATGAGACAAGAACTTTTCTCTTTCTTGGGCATGTGACTAGGCTGTCCAACCTAGTCGCTCTGAACTATTTGTATATCAAAATTATATATAACTCTTTGCACCTGAGACTCTTAAAGCAGCATATGACTGAACCGCTCAACTTATAAACAAGGTTTAGCCTGCCTATTCTTACCAAAAATTTATTTTTAATTTATACTCTTTTCAGTTTATGATAAACTATAATTAGACCATCTAAACTTATGGAAACATGTTTAACTACCCTGTTCAGAAGGAGGAATAATATAAAAGTATATACAAATTTATCCTTTCTGGTGACAGCATGTGCGTGGCTCCATATCAAACCATCCGAACTTATGGAAACTTGTTCAGTCCTTCGTCCGATCTTCCCTTAGAATAGATAAGACGAAGTCAAAATCATCGAAGCTTATGGAACTTGCTAAATTCTGTCTTCCAGAAACTAATAAGCATTAATAATCCCAAATAAAAGAAGGCAACCAAGCCATCCAAACTTATGGAAGTATGCTTTGTCCCTTAAAATGCAATCACAAACAACCCTCACAGATTAGAGCAACCGGACCATTCAAACTTATGGAAACCTTTAAGGTCATCCAGACAATAAAAAATAAACATAGCACTAGACCCTCCAAACTTATGGAGACTTGTCTAGCCTTTGGTTGACCCAGTCAAACACAAGCAAAACCACCTTCCTCTCACCTTTCCCCAATATGCAAACCCCTTTTACAATCTGTTTTTAGACAAACAATAAAACTGAAACTGAAATTGCGCATGTCTTCCTTTACTTAAATTTTAGTTATATCTTGAAAGTCAAACTCAAAGTCAAAATAGGGTTGTATATAATATACTCAGTCAAATTACAGCGAAAAATACAGATAGGGTTTATAACTGGGTTTATAGAATGAAGCAATGGTTACCTCTAAGTTCTCTGCCTCCAGAACTCCTCCTGAGTTCCGGCAGAGCACCCGCAATCGGTGGGCAGATTCCCCACAGAGTCTTGATGCGGTCCTACGAGTTGCATTCCCACTTGCCGCCCTCCTCTCTGAACAGGATTAGACTGAGATTGAGAAGGGCAGAAGGAGGGATTTTAAAATCTCGAGATATAAGAGAGAGACTAACTCAAATCTCATGAGAGGGCCTTGATATCTTCTTGCGCCAGAGGCCCCGACAATGGCGGTCAAAACGTGCAACCGCTGATCAAACTGAAGCCAAACTGTTGAGCGTTGACCTTCCGACAATCCTCAGATTCGTGGCAATTACCTCAGACTCCACGATGCTCGCAAAAATTCTCTACACTGCCGCACTAACTCTTCCTATCGGTAGCAGCCCCTCTTCTCACAGAACGAAATATAGTAGCGTCGGTGTCGTATGACTCAGCAACCTTGATACTTGACTGGAGGCGACTCTGCAAAAACTTGAAGGTAAAGAAAGGAAAGGACATCATCTATACCCCGAAAACAGCAACACAAGATTGCTAGGAATCAAACAGATCTTTCCCGAGTGATCTGTTAAATGGCTACAGAGAAGGCAGCGACCCAGTTTTGCAGCTAGGCGTCGTTTGAGAGCAACAACAGTATGCAGCGGTAATACGCAGAAACGGCAACATGTAATGCGCAGTAATGCACAAGGCTGCTTAACAAGTGCTCAACAAGGGCAGCTGCATTGTCCTCAGCAATCCTCTAAACTTATTTTTGCTCATACATAGTCCACTGTGCCCGCATTACATCCAACGCCCTGATCAACGCGCTTCTTCATTAACTTCTCCTTACCTCTCACTCTTTCTCTCTCTCTCTCTCTCTCATTTCCATCTCCTCCTTTGCGTCGATCCTACTGACTCCCTCCCTCTAGCTTTTTCGTTTTTCCTTTCCATTCCGCAGCATGTCTGGCTATCTAAATGCACCGAGCCATCTAGGAGGCCAGGTTCGCCCAGAGTCACCGAGGAGGCAAAACGACAGGACGACGGCTGCATTGGTCGAGCAGCCGCAAAACAAGGATCGTGATCACCAACAAGAGCAGGATCTGTGGCATAGTGGTCTCCATGAAACGAAAAGTTTCAAGAAAAAGACTTCCACTGTGTAGGATGGTGAGCAAGACAAACCGCGCAATCACTTCTTCTTCATTACTTGCAAAAAAAATAAAGTTGAATCTTTCGTTGAATCATGGGAAGATACACCACCAAAACTGTTCTTGCGTTAACATATGGTTTCACACTGCAACTCGTCTTTTAACTCATCTCGTACCTCTGGGTTGCGGCGGTAAGTTGTCTCTCCATTTGTGATCCTTGCTTCCTCCTATCTGCTACCTCCACGTAGTCATCACCCTTAAGCGCAACCTCGATCTACCACATTTCGAAGTCTACCCACTAATATCAAAAACAACCCCCGTGATTCAAGTCGCTCCCACCGCAAAACGCTCATCTATCGTATTTTTCCTGCTCGAATTCGTTGCGAACGAGCAAGATAGAAGGTTCAAATTCTTGTTTCTGCTCTCCCAACTCCTCCTCCGGACCATCAGTTCGTTCGTACTCACCCGTGTGCCGTGCAGGTTTTTCCTCCTGTAGCCGCAAAACCACTCATTATCCCTTAAATCTAACTTCATCATTAGATTCACGCTACCTAAAAACCTTGTCAGCGCGCCCATACACCCTCTAATCTACTAAACTATTCAGTCAGCATAACCAACATACACTGTCTCAACCCGCACGATGTACTAAGACCTTAAACTGCTTATTTTCTTTCATTTGCAAAATACAGGGCGGATGCCCTTGTAAGGGTATTCGCCGACAATGTAGTTCGTCACAAATATTAGTATTTAATATACAAATGCTATTCACTAACTAAATTATATTTTTTTTTTTTTTCACTTCTAAATTATAACCGGCTCACTGTTGAAAGTTGTACATCAATCGGATATTTAATATATGCACAACAACGTAACTAAGAGTCCACATGCCTCAAACCCTCAACTTCATGATGAACCTTACTCTTATGGGAAATTATACAGTCATGCCAACAAGGAAAGTACCCCAACTTCCACGATTTTTTACGCTCATAATGATGACTCAACTACTCTGGAAATTGGAAGCTATGTAGTTTTGGTTGTGATATTTCCACCAAAAAGAACGTAAAATAAATATTGTGCCGATTCATCCAAAATTTCATCTTTGTCGCTCTATCATACGTCGACAAACAGGAAAAGTACCCCGACTTCAACGATTTTTCACGTCCAAAGGGTCCGTAAATTTCATCATGGTTTTTATAGAAACAATATATTTTTTTGAATTAAAAATCATTTCAACTGTGAAATAAATTGTTGGGGCAATTCGACGTATTTTTCAATTTTGTTATTCCGCCAATTCTCTTAATTGTGCTACTAGTAGTCGTCATGGACCTGTACTACCAGTCCCCCCTAATTTAGGACGGTGGGGTAAATGGGTGTTTAACTAAACACTTTATCTCCTAGTATAACTAATAAGCAAAAAAAAAAATAAAAAAAATAATGTACTTTGTAAAACAAAACATTATACAATGATATACACTACGATTATATGATATTAAATTATTGTGTCATAAATCAACGAGTAAACGCATGAAAAACAATATTGCATTCATTAATACCTAAAAGATAATTCATATCTTAGTTTTAAAATTAGTTATATACCATTAAGCTATTTTCGCCATCAATCCACTTTATAGTGAACGCCTCGAGAGATGAGAGACCAAAGGATAAAAAATCAAATAAAAGGAAAGAACACTCTCTTACAACCGTGGTTCACCGACAGAGCAAAGTGAACCTAAGTGGTTGATTTGATATTTTTTAAATAGTAAATTTTTCAATAATTTTTGCTTGTGCTAGTGTTTTGTATGAGAACCTTCTTTCATTTTTTTTAATATGAAAATTCATGCACTAACTACAATTTATGTTTCACTCTTTATTGAAGTTGTAGGAAAATCAGCACAAATAAGACTCCATAAATGAAAGGATCAACTTTTTTATTACCTTTTACTTATGCTATGTTTTTAATAGGCAGCATGCCTTTAATTTTATTTTATTTTTTAACTGGGTTTTATTCGAAGGATGTGATATTATAATTTGCTTATACCATAAATGATAAATATTTTTTTTTGTTTGTAAGTCTTTCTATATTTTTAACTTCTCGTTTTTTTAGTTTCCCTTATAAAAACAATTGACAATGTTTGTCAAAATTAACAAAATAAAAAGAGTTACGATCTTCAACCCAAACATATAATATAACATTTATAAACATATGAAATATTTATATAATTAAATTATAATTTATGAGCGGTATAAAGATATACATGTATATGCAATTCAAAATACATATTACAAATAACAATCATATACTTAAAAAAATAACTTTATTTTATTTAAAAAAAACTATGTTCATCAAAATTAATAGAATTAAGAGACTTTTGATTTATAACCTGAACATATAAAATATCTATATAATTAAATTAAACTTTATGAACATTATGAACATATACATGTATACCTAATTCATCATACATATTATAAATAATCATTATATACTTTATAAAATGAGAAAATAATATAAATTTGATTTAGATATATTGAATATTAAGTAAGGCAGTACTTAAAAATTATATATATATATATATAATGCAATACCTTAAAGCGCCTTGCTGTATAGCATGAGGATGATGACATGTACATGTTCGAAATAAACCATCACACTTGAAATACATCGCATTGAACCTGACGTTTAAAATAATCAATCTCTATCTAGGCTATCGGAGTGATCCTTGTCCATTTACCCGACCGGACAAAAAAAAAAAAAAAAAAAAAAAAAAAAATTTCAAATCATGGTTACCATCCCGTACATACGGAGGCCCCCGGGCGGACCTCCGTACGTTCGGGCGTTCGGGGTCTCGTACGGGGCCCGAACCCGACGACGTTCGGCCCCCGCCAAAACTTATTTCGAGGCCTAAAAATATATTTTTGTTTTTTTGAATTTTTTTTTATGAGTTCTCTATGACGTGAGGTACATACCTATAAATTTTCAAGTCATTTAGCTTAGCCAAATAAGAATTAAAAATCGCCAAAGATGGCGGTGTCAAAATGTGCTCGCCCACGTTGTTTTTCACTTTTTACTTTTTGTTTTCACTTTAGTTCAGGGTCTAAACAATTTTATTATTTTTTGAAACTTTTTAATGGGGTTTTGTACTATGTGAATTACACATGTGTAAATTTTCAGGGCATTTAGCTATGCCAAAAAAAAATGAAAAATCACCAAAGATGGCGTTGTTGAAAACATGCTCGCGCACTCACTAAATTTAATTCTCTTTTTATTTCTATTTATTTTTATTATTAATATTTGTTTTGTGTATTTTATTTTTATTTCAAATTTGGTAAGGAATTCGGACGTAATGCTCAGGCAATTCGTGTTTGATTTATTTTTCTCCATAACATATTTTTTTTTCAGATGTTTTTTATGACTTTTTTTTTTTTTTTTTTTGGGTCCGCGTTCGGCCCGAACGGCCGAACGCATCCCCAAGGGGTCCCATACGTTCGGGCGTTCGGGTTCGGGCGTTCAGCCTGTCCCGAACGTCGGTTACCCTGATTTTAATTAAATTTTGATTTTAAGTTTGGTAAATAATTTCAATGTGAGTCTGAGGCAAAAGTTGTTCAATTTATCTTTTTGCATAATATAGTTTTTTTTTGGATTTTTGGATGTTTTTTTTTCATTTTGTTTTTTTTGTTGGGACTCTTCATTATGTTATAAAGATGAAATATGAGTTAAAATTGAAAGCGAATTTAACCCCTAATGCGAGGGTAAGTTTATTTGGGAAGGACTGGGAATACATGTTTGGCCAAGACGTATCCAATATCAAGAAGACGTCCCATGTAAAATGAATACGGGTGTCAATTAAAAAAAATATTATTATTATTATTATTATTATTTTTATTATTATTTTAATCTACAATCCTTTCGAAAGTGAAACCAGTCCCCGTGTGACGCTTTGAGCGAGCCCAAAAGAAATCCGATAGGACATACCTTTGTTACTTTTTTTTTTCTCATGTCCCCCCCCCCCCCACTCTGGCGCCATCCTTCCCACGTGGCATTGCGCATCTACCCCACGCCATGCAAGACGACCTACTTAGGGCATCGAACAACTCTCCAACTACGTCGTGGAAATATACACGTCGCACATCCCTAAATGTGCAAATGAGAAGAAAACTTCAATCAGAGCATGAAAAATTACACCGTGAAAAATTTTGACTTTTGTACATGTAGTAAGTGGTGGAGCGAGACCCCTACACCTCGCTGTACACGCTCGCCCATTTGTCGCGACGTGGAAACATGCATTGCTCTTGAGCCTTGTTCGGCATCCTCGATGTACCACATGTCCCGACTGGCCCAACTATGTACTCCACACGGTGCAGTCCGTCTCCTGTCGGGTCACTTGGTTCAGTTGTTATTTCACAAACCACCACTACCTTTCAATACATTGGCCACAAACCTCTCACTGCAAGTTTCCGAGGGCGAAAACGCAACAAAGGCCGCCAACGACATTTACTAACGACAGCCCAACGACGTCCCGAACCCCGAAGAATACAATGTAGGTTATCTTATCATTTGGGGCTAAAACCTGACAGGTAATGGTGGTTTAGGTTTTTTTTTTTTTTTTTTTTCCAAGTTGAGTTTAACATCTCCAAGTGGCCGCTGAGTTCGAAATACACTTAGGAAAAAATACATCCGACTCAAAAGGGGTAGGAGGCAGCCAAGGCAGGAGGCCAATAGCTGCTTACCATTGGCGAGTTGTGTGGACAGTGTTGCCCTATCATTTGATGGACACCACAATACTATAAGGGAAAACAACGCTCTCTCTCTCACATTCAGAATCCCTTCCACTCAGCACCAAAGCGGAAGGCCCACACAGGGGGGGGAAGCAGAGAAAGAGAGAGAGAGAGAGAGAGAGAGAGAGAGAGAGAGAGAGAGAGAGAGAGACCCGTAGAGCACCGACCGCCGAGCACAAGCGCACCCACGCACCTACGCAGAGAGCAGAGATACTAACTCTCGACCCCTCTACTTACCACTTGAGTTGATTCCCTCACTAGGGCGGTCGCCCTTCAGGTTTCATCTCTATGTCAAAACTGAAAGGTCTGCTGCCTGGTTATACTTGGTCAGCAACCCACGCTGGGAGTTACGTCCCAAAAATATCAATTTTCCACCACACGCTTGGTAATTTAATCTCTCAGATTGACCTCCTGGAGTGGATGAACGATGTTCATTTCAATATAAGTCAACTTAAAAGTCGAAGTAGGGATGCACGCATTATATTCAACCAAATCATAGAAGGAAGTACAGTTAGGGGTTCTAACTGGGTTTATAGAGGGAAAGCAATGGTTACCTCTGAAGAAAGTCATAGACAAGTAAAAAGAAGCTTCATCAAGATTGACACTTAAGGAGTTAGTTGAACTTGGTCTTAAAGTTGAACTCAAGTCTGGCTTCTGAGTTCCTATCCGACTTAGTATAAATCTGGGAAGTACCAACTTTATGGCGTATCGACACACCATTTGAAATAAAAACATTAGTATCTACCATACTTACAAAAAAAATGGAGTAGAGGGAAAGAGTGAAAGGAGACTATTGAGAGTAAGAACGAAGAATATAAAGGTTTCTTCTTGGTCAAACACGCAGCTCCCTTGCAGTCAAGGCATACAAGCGCACATTGTCCACGTTCTCCTTTCAGTGTAGGAGTGGTGAGTCGTCATGGCATGATTTGTTCATCCCTCGATGCCATGCTGTAATGGTCACGCTGCCTCCATGCTGGCACATACAATGCGTGGTGGTATCCTTTCTCTCTTGCCTCAGAGATATCACCATATGCTTCGCTTTTGATATCTCAGGGTGGATTGCTCAGGGTGGATTGTCTGGACCTCTTTTTCCAGATTGGTGATGGCGTCCTTAAAATGTGTTCAATATGCCCCTCAGGACAGTTGAACATTTGCAATTTGAGCAAGTGAAAGAGAGTTTGGTATGCTGCTCAAGAGATCGCAAAAAAATCTTTGCAGATTCAAGATTGATAAATATGAACGAGTCTTGTATGCACCTCAATACATCACAATTACAATGTAATGGATAATATCTTGAACGAAAAGAATTGAGTTTTTTTTCCCTTCTATAAACGGTCGTTCATGGAACTAAGAAGCTCGAATTCTTTCGGATCATGATGAATGTGAATTGGTCAGCCGCCTCGTTCTTGGTTTTGTTCAGTGGCCATCTACATAAAGGAACATTATCTTTGATCTGTGAGGACATTGCCCCATAGTCAAATAACAAAGTCAACTCTGAAAGTACAACAGTTTCTACAAAGGTCTCGGATATGTAGGTTGCGGAGCTTATTTATTAGCCTTAATAGTAGTAGTAACCAGCGTTATTAGTTGCTTTTATTATATACATTTTGTGAAAGTCATGTAGTTTCTTCATGTCGCTGATTCCTTCCTCTTGCTAACTTTTTCTTAAACCACCAGTACTTGGGCCACACATCGGCCGTGGTGCTGTTAACGCGCTGCGCCAACGGGGGTCGCCCAAGCGCCTGCCCGGTCGGCCCAACAAGGGCGGGCGCAGTGTTTCCCGGGATGACACACAAAAGGAAAACTAAAACGAACAAAAGAAAAACAAAGAAAAAAAAGTGTTTTTTTTTGTTGGCATGCTGGAGAAGAGAGAGAGAGAGAGAGAGAGAGAGGTGTGTGTAGGGGAGAGAGAGAGCGAGGTAGAGAGAGAGAGAGAGAGAGAGAGAGAGAGAGAGAGAGAGAGAGAGAGAGAGAGAGAGAGAGAGAGAGAGGACCTTGGTGCACCCTCTCTCTCTCTCTCTCTCTCTCTCTGCCCCCCGCGCACCCTTCCAAACATTGCAAAATGAGAACGCATCTCTCGCAAAAATGCAGAAACATTCTCTCTCTCTCTCTCTCTCTCTCTCTCTCTCTCTCTCTCTCTCTCTCTCTCTCTCTGAGAAAAGAGGGGTAATTTTGGGATGTTTCTCTTTGTTTTTGCTTTTCCCTGTTATTTTTTGTTCGCTGTTTTTTTTTTCTCTTTTCTCTTTGTTTCTTCAAAAACTAAGTCCGTGTAGTGTATGCCCCGTAGGTCCAGCCTCAGCACGGCTCGGCATACCGGCCGGCCGAGGCTCGAACTTGCTAGCTGAGCCACGTACTGGTCGTTTAAGACAATCTGCCTTTGCATTAGAAAATGTCCAAAATGACAACGGATTGGAATTGTTGAAAAAGAAGAATAGTAACCAAGCCCCTATAATCACAAGATTTTCTATCAATGACGAGATCAACTAGAACAACGCGGTGCAACTGAAAGAAGGCAAGGCTGAGAGGCAGGGACTATGACAGTCGTTGAAGGTATGTGAGAAGGGATTTGTGACATGTAAGGAGACGAGAGAGAAAGTCCGCTGCCCCCTAGCAGGCTTTGAATTTTGTCCAAAAAATTTTCATCCTCATTGAAGAGGGAATTCAAGTTGTCTCATACAATTCAAGGGAGGGGCGACAATGATAAGGTCGGCTGCGCAAACCATCATGTCTCTCCTGCTCTTCCCCCTCAAAACTTTCGCCCCTCCTTCGCCTGAAAGTCATGTCTAGGGTTACCTTCAGTTTTGCGCACGGAAACCGGAGGGCCTTGACCGACACACCATCTGCACACCTGGTTGCCACTACATGTTCGGGTGTCGGGATAAAGGGGCCTATGGCACACCAGCAAGGGGCATCCACGCGCAGTCATCTTTAGCGCTGTGTAGCGGACACATTGCCTGTTGATGATAGGCTAGGTGGGGCAAGGTGTCTCGAGGGTGGGGGGTGTTGGGGACCTTCCGTGTGATCCACCTTGGGGGGGATTTAGGGACTTCCTGTTGAGGCTGAGGGGGGTTATCGCTGGTGCTGCAGCCTGCCAGTGGTGGACAAGGGCTGAACAGGACTTAGTGCGCACGAGTCGTGGTTAGAGAAGGGACGCCGTATGATGTACCTTTGCACATGGGTATGGGTGGGTATGAACCCATTGTTGTGAAAGACCCTTACGGGGACAGTTGAAGGCGTGGCCACCCCACTTTGGAAGACTACATAAACGATAGGCCCCTAAGACTATGATAAATGTGGTCCAGTGGGTCTATAGAGTCTGCAGTTCACTGAGCTAAGGGTCCTTGCCAATGTAACGATTCCGGGCGGGGGGTTGTGTTCAAGGGACTGCATACACAGAGTTCATCTCCCACCTGGGAGTGGAATCCTCAAACGACATTTGAAAACTGCTTTCCATGATGACCTTACTTTCTTCCACATGCAACTGTCTCCACAACAACCCCTTTCCACCCATACGAGTAGATCCAGAATCGAAACAAACCGTTTGACCATAGAATCTTCTACAGCGAACATCATGAAGGACATAAAAACCGTGATATCGCTGTCTCATCATGCAATTCTGTCTTTATATTGCCTTTTCCTTACCTTTATGCCGCTCTTTCTTTGCCGACCTTGTTTTTCATGTCTTCTTGCTGCTCACTTTTTTACTGTGCCTCCTCTC
>BFEA01000603.1:90858-101765 GCA_003427395.1 Chara braunii | reverse complement strand
CGCCGCTCCCAAACTTTTTACAGGGGATAAAAAGTACAGCCGCAGGGTACACAGCCCCAGCAGCTAGCACAGCAACCTGTGTCACAGGGTCCACAGCCCAGAGTGATGCAGGGACCGGGACAAACACAGTGGGTTCCAAAGATGGCCATCACCGCTCCCAAACCTTTTACAGGGGATAAAGAGGGGCGAAGACCTCGACACGTGGTTGAGGGCAGTGCCGGTCTACGTCAAGTGTAAGCTTACCTTGCCGCACGAGGAAGTGTTAGTGGCTGCATCCTATCTAGAGGGTAGTGCAGCATGATGGTTGAGCGGTTTGGTGCAACTTCAGGGATATGGTCATGACTTCCGCTCTTGGGCAGCCCACCAAAAACTGGAGGACTTTCTCAAGATGGTGGAGGAAAGGTGGCATGATCCTCAGGAGGCTCAAAAGGCCACTGACACGATCTTGACACTGCACACACGGCAGTTCAAGTCAATCAGGGAGGCCACCGACGTTGTAGAGCGTCTGATCTGTGTCCCTGGGGTGCGCTATGACCCCCAGGTTTTACTCACCTCGTACCTGAGATGCTTTCCAATGCCTCTCAGGAATCAGTTGGCACGTGAGGCCAACATCAATGTTCACAACTTCCCCTCGTTCAGCAAGAAGGCCCTAGACCTTGAGGCAAAAGTAGGGCATGGGCAGGCACCCACTACGGATGGTAGGAAGAAAACACTGCCTCCCAACTGGAAGGCGAAGGGACGCATTATGTTTGTCGATAACGATGGTTCCACCATCGAATTAGACAACTTCCAGGAGGGAGTAGGTGCAGAGGCGGGCAGCGTTGAAGCTTCACGGGGTGGAGTTGTCACTGCCGTAACTCAAAAAGGTAAGGCGACCGGTAGACGCCGCGGAGGCTCCCGGTCAAGGAGTCAAGTTGACCGCAACGCTCCCCCATGGGAGAAGGCGGGTCTCACTGAGGACGTGTGGAGAGATCGGTACTCACGGCAAGCGTGTATTCGTTGTGGTCAATATGGCCATAATCAGTTCAAGTGCCGTAACAAGAAGGTGACCGACAAGATCCCACCTACGATGGGGCAAGCGGAAGGATCTTCCCATCCCGTTGGTAGCAATGTTGCCAGCACTTCAGGCACAGCTCCGGGAAACACGTCGGGCCAGTAGGAATAGCAGTTGTTCCTGCTAGGGTCGAGGTGGTGGAGACACCCTCACCATCTCGACAGATGGCCCAAGCTACTGACTCCAGCATCGTCCCGCAAACACGTTCAGAACCATCGAGCCTCTGTTTGATGAATGTGTTTGAATCCTTAAGAGGAGCTAGAGGAGTGGTCTAGATCAGACCCGCTAGCTTCTTGGACGACCCTAGTCAAAGCCCCGAAGGGTGAGATGTTTGTCAACGAGGTGGTCATTGGCGGCCGCAAGGTCGGGGCCTATTATGACACTTGCTCGACTAGGAACTTTATCAGTCGTGCGTGCGTTGAAAGGCTGCGTTTACAGGGGCGAGTGCATCGCCTGAGTCGACCTGTGCCAACAAACAACGCATGGTAGTCAACGACTACCTTCAGGATGTGGAGTGTTGTTTCCCGTACGCGGGACTGGAATTGAGACATCGTGTCTCGTTCCTAGTGAGCGATGAACTCCCCATGGACATGTTGTTGGGTATGTACTACCTCTCTGTGGCACAGCCCCAGTTTGACTAGGACCGAAAAGTGGTCAAACACACTTTGCCAGGTGGAGGGACCGCCAGATTGCATAAGTTTAAAGCTGGTAGTCTGATTGAGTCCCATGGATGCATGTGYGCGGCCGCGTTCTATAACTATTATAAGCAAAATCAGGAGGAGGGTATGTACTTAGTTTATGTCTCTGCTGTAGGTGAGCCGATGAAAATGCTGTCGGAGATAGAGGGAGTAGTTGCTAAGTACCCTGATCTATTGGAAGAGTCGACAGGGGTTGTAGAGAGGGAGGTCGTCCACGCGATAGAAATTATCCCAGGGTCTAGCATCCCGAAGGGTAGGATCTATCGGATGTCTCCAGGCGAGCTCGATGAGCTTCGCCGACAGCTCAAGGAACTCGTAGAGAACGGTTGGATCCGGCCGAGTGTCTCTCCTTATGGATCTCCAGTACTATTTGTACCTAAGAAAAAGGAGGGAACACTTCGGATGTGCATTGACCATAGGGGCCTCAATGCCATCACTGTCAAGAACAGAGAGCCCCTACCGTGCATCGATGATTTGCTTGATAGAGTGCACGGGTGTCGGTACTTCAGTAAAATAGATCTGAAGTCTGGGTACCATCAGATTGCAATCCGGCCCGAGGATCAACACAAAACCGCATTTCAGACCAGGTACGGTCTGTACGAGTTTGTGGTGATGCCTTTTGGTCTTTGCAATGCTCTTGGCACCTTTCAGCACGCTATGAATCGGATTTTCCATGACTACTTGGATAAGTGTTTCATCGTGTACCTCAATGATATACTTATTTTTAGTAAGACTGTCGAGGAGCACGTTGCACACTTGGACAAAGTCCTCAGTCTCCTGCGACACCACAAGTTCAAGATCAACGGTGAGAAGTGCGAGTTTGGCCGCACCCGTGTCTTGTACTTGGGTCATGAGATTTCTGCGGAAGGGTTGAAGCCCGATGACGCGAAGGTGGCCAGCATTCGTGACTGGCCGCGTCCTCAGTCTGTGACTGAGATGAGATCTTTCTTAGGGATGACCGGCTACTACCGCAATTTCATAGAGAACTATAGCATAGTCGCCGCCCCTTTGACTGATTTGACATGCCTTGACACCCCATGGGAATGGACTAAGAGATGCGAGGCTGCTTTCAGACATTTGAAGCATGCGTTGACGCATTACGAAGTCTTGAAACTTCCTGATCCTGACAAGCCATTTATAGTGACTACAGATGCTAGCCAATATGGCATAGGTGCCGTACTTGCACAACAGGAGGGAAAAAGTTGACGCCAGTAGAGTACATGTCCAAAAGGATGCCCTCTCAGAAGTTGGCTAAGTCCACATATGAGAAGGAACTCTATGCGGTTTACAAGGCTCTGACCCATTGGAGACACTATCTCCTTGGCAGGTTCTTCATCCTGAGGACTGGTCATCAGACACTGAGATGGATGAGAACTCAACCGGTGCTCTCCGACACTCTGAAGCGTTGGATCGAAGTCATAGAGCAGTATGACTTCGAGCCCCAATACATCAAGGGCGAGTACAACAAGGTTGCTGATGCCTTGTCGCGTAGACCAGATTTCTCTGGTGCGCTGATCACTGAGTTTGTGCTTGCGGACAATGTTACTCAGTCTATGGTGGAAACCTATCCTGAGGATCCGTTCATGTCCGAGATCATCCGCAGACTCAAAGCGAAGGACAAAGTGACTTCTGTAGAGTCCGAGTTGGTCAACGGCTTGCTGTTCCTCGGGAAGGCTGGGAATAAACGTTTGTGTGTCCCAAATAGCGAGTCTTTGCGTAGTTTGTTTTTAGGAGAGTGCCATGATGCCACCGGCCATTTTGGGTACAAGAAGACCGCAGCCAATCTGCTGCAGCGGTTCTGGTGGCCCACGATGATGTGAGACGCCCAGCTGTACGTAGAGACTTGTCAGGTATGTCAAAGAGACAAGCCACGTACTCAGGCTCCTCTTGGGCTCCTGAAGCCCCTTCCGATTCCGGAACGGCCTGGTGAGAGTCTGTCCATGGACTTCATGGATACTCTGGTCACCAGCAAGAGTGGGATACGACACATATTCGTCATCGTGGATAGATTTAGTAAATATGCTAGGTTAGTAGCGATGCCGGAAACAGCAAGGACGGAGTATGTGATCAGAATTCAAAGAGAACTGGGTTAGGGACTTTCGGTTACCGAAGTCTATTATTAGTGACAGGGATGTCCGATTTACCAGCGAATTGTGGAAGGCCGCTGCTGCAGAGCAGGGAACTCAGTTGCAAATGACTTCTGGGAATCACCCAGAGGCCAACGACCAGGCTGAGCAACTGAACCGCGCTGTACAACATATGTTGAGGCATTACATCAAACCCAACCAGGTGGACTGGGATGAGAAGCTTGCTCTCATCGCCAGTCTGTACAACAATGCGGTACACAGCGCCACCGGGGTGAGCCCGGACAGTTTGCTATTGACTTTCAAGCCTAGACTACCCTTAGATTTTCTCCTTCCTGATAATCAGTCAACTGCTGCACAAGGTACTTTAGAATTTGCTTACCGTTATGAACAGAAGATGCATCAGGCTGTAGAACAGATGCAAAAGGCACAGGCGGCTATGATAAAATCTGTGAACAAACACCGCCGTGAGTCTTCATTTCAGGTTGGGGACAGAGTCTGGGTTAAGTCCTCAAAACTGGGACAGGAGCAAGGAATCTCCCGCAAGCTCATGCCACAGTACTTTGGACAATGGGAAGTCTTAGATATTGTTGGGACTGATCCGGATGGACCTTCTTACGTAGTCCGGATCCCTGGTCATCTCCGTACTTACCCTGTCTTTCACACCTCCAAACTTGCACCGTTCAAAGAAACAGATCAGTTTCCATCTCGCCACTCAATGATGCCCCCAACCATTGACGGAGAGGTGGATATCGATGATATCGTGGACCACAGAGAGCTGCCAGTGGCAAGACCAACAGGCAGGGGACGTCCTCCGAAACTGAAGCTGCAGTAGCGCATTCGGTTCCGGCATCACACTGATCCGAAAGAGGACCGCTGGTTCACCAGGGAGGAACTCATGCAGACCGCTCCTCAAGTTGTAGCCCATTACAAGAGATCTCTGCAGAAGTGAAAGCGCCCAATGATGGAAGATTGAGCTTCTCAGAGGACCGTCGAAGCTAAGGAGGGAATGCAAGGCCAATGCCTCTATGAGCCCCCTTATGGCTCCATTCTGAAGCAAGTCGGCCGCCCTAAGTGAAGGCAGGCTCGATGAGGCCCTCAGGGCCCTGTTTTGGTCACCACGCAACTCAAGGAAATTCAGGCAGTTGTGCAGCGCCAGTTGGTTGAGAGAACCCAAGCCCTGGGCCGCCTGTGTGAATGTATGGAAAGCAGGCCCTGGGCTGGATACGGGTACTGGGCCGAACACAGGCCAAAGGCAGTTGGGCGCATGCAACCACCTCAGGCCCAAGGCCTGTTCTCATTCGTGCTGGGCCTCAGGCTACCGGGGCCTACTGGAAGCTTCCTGGGACTGGACGCAGGCAGCCACTTCGATATAGCAAAGGGCCTGCGTCTGCATTCACCATTCGGGTGCTGGCTGCATGCTGCGCAAGCGCTGCTGCGCTATTTGCTGGCTGGCGCCTAAGCGCTCACGGGCGAGCAGGGAAGGAGCAGGCAGCCATAGCCGAGCTGCGCTGCTGTAAGCTGGGTGTGACGCAGGGTGGTCCTTGGGTGCAAGTGGCATCTGTGTGTTGGGGAACGAGGTTGTGAGTGTGGCGAGAGACATACCTTGTGCTGGAAGCGTGCGACATTGGTCGCTGTATGCTCGTACTTCGGGAAAGCTGTTGACGTCATCATTTGGCGTTGTAGTCTAGGCTAGATAGGATCTGCCATCTGTAGTCTGGGCGCCGAGCGCCAGATAGGATATCAACATTGGTTCTTCATTGATGATGATGATGAGACTTTACCAGCATTGTCAATTTTGAGCTCTTGGTGTCTTCTTATTTGGTGAAACTCGTGATGCAATTCTGCTGTTGGTTCGAGGTCACGACTATCTGGTCTTGTGTATATGATGCTGTGTGATTGCTGAAGTTCGTTATCGCTCATCTTCCTTGCATATTTTATTTATATTGCATTTGTATTTTATTTAAATTGCATTTGTATTTTATTTAAATTGTATTCAATCAATTATTTTTATTGAAAGTTCATATTTACATAAGATATCAAACGCTTTTTGACAACAAAGCAAAAGAAAAAAAAAGCAAAGAAAAGCAAAAAAAAACTTCAAAAAAGCAGAACAAAAAGCAAAAAAGCAGAAGCAAAACAGCAAAAAAGCAAAAAAAAAAGACACCCAACAAAAAGCTCAAAAAAATTAGAAGAGGCTGAGAAACACAAAAAACAAAAACAAAAGGAACCGAGAGACTCGTCCCATTAAACCACCAGTTCAACCGAGCCTATTTGTAAGTTGTATCGTTTCCAGGCATTCTCGCCTTTGACTCTGAGCTTCGCGATACGTTCGTTTCTGCCTCCCATCCGGACATTGACTATTGCAGCAGACAATGGGGATTCCCATGGGGAAACCTTCAAGCCCCGGAATCGACTGTCTGTTATGTGCTTATAACGAATTTAACTTTCTTTAAGGAGTTGGTACGGATAGGAAGGTTGTTTCACGGATTTCGCATGATTGATGATGTCTCGGTATTTGTAACCTGCAAACTCGGTGATGGGCCTTCCGGAGCGAAGAGTCATGAGTTGATTGAACCTTTCCGACCGTGCTACGATAAGAGTTTGGTTCTGGAACATGCAGGTGGTGATGAGAGGTGGCACCATCTTGGGTTGTGTGTTGGGTATCTGTGAGGGGCAGGAAGGTGTGCAGTGTGTTCCTACGATGAAGAATGTCCAGCTTTACGATCAGAGGGGTGGTTTGAATGGAAAGATGTCCAGGATTTACGATCTTACTCTAATCGGCAACAGAAAAGATGGCGGCGGTTGGTTTGTTTCGACATCGAGCTAAGGTGTACTCCTCCTTGCATGGCGTTGAGCCTCCATTTCTGCTTGCTCTTAAAAGCGAACTATGGCGGAGGGATTATCCTGATGATATCTTTGGCAATGCATCGGTCTAATTTTCAAGAAAATTTGGTGGGGTATGGAAGGAGTGGTTGTGAATACTTACCGGATTGAACCACAGCCCCATGCAAGGAGGAGTACGGCCTTAAGGCCACCGCCATGGTTCTACAACGAAGGGAGGGAAAACCCCATTCAGGCCTCAGGCAGACCCTTGGTTCCGTCCGTTAAGTATTGGCAACCATTTCTTCCACACCCCACCAAATTTTCCAACCAGAGGGGCAGCTTGAATGGAAGGACCAGTGTTGCCAATACTTACCGGATGGAACCAAGGGGATCTGCCAGAGGTCTGAATGGGGGGGTCTACCCTCCGTTGTAGGAGGGGTCATTTTTTACTGTCCTTCTCTCTCTCTCTCTCTCTCTCTCTCTCTCTCTCTCTCTCTCTCTCTCTCTCTCNCTCTCTCTCTCTCTCTCTCTCTCTCTCTCTCTCTCTCTCTCTCTCTCTCTCTCTCTCTCTCTCTCTCTCTCTCACATCCTCTCCCTTTCCCCACCCCTTGCGTGTGTTAGGAGACAAACAATTTGGCTGTTTCTGCTTTTGGTATATCCGTGCTCGGTCATCGACCAATTAGAGCCGATGACAATTGCTCCGGTGCAAGAGAACAATTCAGGAGGCCTTTTTTTTTCTTTTTTTCTTTTTCTTTTTTTGTCCACTCCCAACTCACCTCCACTTCTGATAGCTCCTGACGCTGCAAGCCTATGGAAAGAAGAATAGCTGCCTGGCCATAGGACACCGTGGCTGGTATCTTCTCCAGGAAGTACAGCTGTGCAATCGTTGGAACCAAGTCCAGAATCTGCATTCATACAGCGAGATAAAAAAAGGCAAGGCCAAAACAGGAGCAGCAGATCAACAACAAGGATTTCCCAAAGTGCGCAGTAATTGCGTTACATCACGCTGCACATCGCAATATGCAGCTGCCATCCCTGAAGCCAAGAGATCCAAGAATCCCACCTCCCTACCTCTCTACCTACCTACCAAACATGCCATCAGAGCTCATGGGACCACGTAGATGACAAGCTTGGCGCACACACAACAATGAGGTAAAGGTATAAAACGAGCTTCTTTCAAATCCGCATGGTGCGCAGCACTCTGCACAAACAAACAAACAAACATGGTGTGTGGCCCATCTTGTACGTATGTATTCAGCAAGGGAAACTTTCCCAGCAATTCCGAAAAATATTTTAAAACAGCAAAATGGAATGATCCGACTCGATTTCTGACTCCAGAAGAAATCACGCAAGTCACCGAACGCCCACAACACACTCACAACAAGCGACGAGAGTGATATTAGCTGAAATCTGAAACCTATCATTCCCAAAATGCAAAATCGTTCGTCTCTGGCTATGGCTGCCAAGCTTCCTCTCCCACAGGCAAGTACCTCTCTCTCTCTCTCTCTCTCTCTCTCTCTCTCTCTCTCTCTCTCTCTCTCTCTCTCTCTCTCTCTCTCTCTCTCTCTCTCTCTTTCTTTTCAGTGTTTGGTTGAAGTTAATGTAAATCTTGCAATGTCAATGATTCTCATTGGCTACTGCTCTTACCAGGTGGTAGTCCACGAGGTTGCGTGAGTACGAATCCAGGCGTTTCATATCGTAAGGTGACAGGAGCGCCATGCCGGAGCCCACAACTCCGGGCGCTCTCACACCTTCGGAAGACTCTTGTTCGCTGAACACAATCTTAGGGTCGAGAATGCTGCAGGAACAGGAGGAAACAAACAAAGTTTATTAAAACGAAAAAAAAGAAAAAGACGAAAAGGGTCAGCGCAAATGGAGAGCACCCATCACTTTCGCTGGTCTCCTTCCTATATATGTAACCAAATGGGTCATTCGGACTCATTCCTCTCTCTTTTTTTCTTTTTTTTTATGAATAGGCTATTCCTGTTCTCTCGCCTTTTTTTTTTTTTTTTCAAATTCCGGGGTGGCACTGTTAGATTTGACAGCAGCCATATACACTTTTCCTTCCAAGTGCTCTTTTTTTTCCCGTTTTGCTTTTTCTTGTAAGACATGCACAAAGCGCCCCCTGCGCCCCCAGACCAGCACATGAAGTTGCAAGGAACATGAGCAATAGTGAGATAACAGAATCCAGATAACACAATCACATTGAAAGCAAGAAGTCCCAGTGTCCAGAACGCAGCATTGCACCAATATTACACCAACGGAGAATCGATACACTGAAACCGAATGTCAATGACAGCTTACTCTCTCCCCACCAACATACGTATTCAGGCCCTCTCTCCCTACTTGGCGCTCGGCGCCCAGGCTACTCCCTACACAGCTACTTCCTGCCTACGAATTGACAATGCAACTGTTGACGTCAACAAACACCGAAGTAATTGAAGATGTCGACCAATGCAGACCATTGCCAATACCAGGTATGCGCCCTCACATCATCATCCTCATCTCTCCTCACTGTCTCCCTGTCCTTGTCTTCCTCCCACGTCTTCTCCCTCATGCACGAAGACCACCACCACCTCCACTGGCTGTCCAAGCCAAGCCCTGGCTATGTAGGGCTGGCTATGGAGCTGCCCTCAGCCGCACCCTGCCTTTTTCCAGTGCCCGCGGGCACTGCCTGGCAACTAGTGCTAGCACACAGCGCACAGCCCGCGTGGGCACGCTCAAGCAGCACTGCCGCATGCACTGCCTAGTGCCCGAATGAGCCCACCAGTGGCGAGCTCTTTCCTTTATGGGAAGTGCTTGCCCAGTTCGATGCCTGGCTGGGCCTCGTGTATTTCCAGTAGCTTCCGTCCGGGCCAAAGTGTCTGTGCCCAGGCCCATTCAGACAGTGGCCTGGGACCAAATTGGTTAGGCCTGCCCAACCACTCAGGAGTAAACATGAGGTTCTCCCTGCTTTGCCTGTGCGCTGGAAGTCACAAATTATTTCTGATTCTCACGAGTTCGGAGGATGTAACCAACTGGCGCATGGCAACTGTCTGGCGCCTACCAAACTTCCCCAAAATTGACGAACTCAGGCCATGTTGAAATTCAGGAACCCGCCTTGACTTAGGGCGGGCTTATGCTTGTTGAAAGGGCCCTGCAGTAGGGCGGGCTTATGCTTGCTGAAAGGGCCCTGCAGGGCCATGCTGAGGAGCAAACTCGTAGCAAGGCCTTGTCGAAGATCCATGCCCACATAGGGGTTCCAACAGGCTCTGCTTGAGCCCGTCAGCCTGGTCTCATAGACCTATAACAGGCATTGGCACATATTTGGAGGCCCGCCTTCACTTAGGGCGGCCACGACACTCTCAGACACTGCCGAGGTACTAAATCCTCGCAAAGTTCTCATTTCTAAGTTTTAAAGTTTTACGGCAATTGAGGAAACTTTCCTGGATGTATGTAACTGCAATTACAGCCAGATTCACGCTGAAAAGGTCTAGTTTAGGGGTGTAATGCAAGTCGCCAGGAGAGAGGGGTAATGTAATCAGAGCAGAGGTAGACAACACCCCTTAAAGGCTCAAGGCCATACGGAAAATCCATCATCAGACACGTATTTGAAACTTCTTTTTTACTTTTTTTCCCCCCGGTCACTGGAAGGCTCGAGTAAGCAAGCGTACCGTTTGACCCCCCTTCGTGGCCCGATAAAATCATGAAATTAACTTAATATCATCTGGCCCGATGGACCATGGATGAGAATATTAAACTAATCAACACAGATAGTACACGATCTACTTTTAGCCAAAAGGCCGAGAAAGGTACATATCATAAGAAACTTTTCAGAGCATGGAAAAAGAGAACAAAATTAGGACGTTGGGACCACCCATTTACGATATCTTGGAATTATACGGATGTACAATCATCGCAAAATTTCAATTTGAGGCCCCGTGGCAGAGAAAAGAAAATGGCACTTGTTACATGCTGCGCCTGCACACGCAGGCCATTTTCCAGGCCCTGAGCCCTTCAGCCAAAAAGCCTAGAATTCAGCCTGAAAACAGGGGCCTACAGTCCCTGTGTCATTTCAAACTAAAAATGGCAAGAGCCTTTTTAGCCTGAAACAAAGGGCTATTTTCGGTCGTTCACCAGAACGACCGGCCCTGAAACTCAGGCACCAAACCAGGGTTTCGGGAACAGGCTATTCTTAGCCTGTATCCACGCCAGCCTCAGCAGATGCTGCAGCGCCAGCCCCTGGCACACTTCGGCATTGGCAAG
>BFEA01000603.1:34893-48619 GCA_003427395.1 Chara braunii | reverse complement strand
TTCACCTAAAGTGGACGCACTCTGAACACACCCATAAACACGCCATGACAGCACGCAATGTGCTTGACCCGCAGTGGCAGGACTGGCCCCGCAGACCTCACGCTTGGAACGGGATTGGTTGGCCAGCATCCTAACCAGTACGCCCGCACTACTGTCTTCCCCTGAATACAACGTACGGTCATTATCGCTGTGGCTAGACTGAAAGTTTCCCCAAATGAAGACATAATTACCATACGCTATCTTCGGGGGAAGACCATAGGCCATGTGACACTAGACCCGCATGCTGTCCCGTCAAGGCCATGATATAAACCATGGAATGCCCCCCTTCCATTTGCTCTGACAAGCATTGCCTATAAGAATATGCATAGCAGAAAAAACTCTATAAGTCTGCTTGCAAATACAACATGACACACCAGTCAATAACACAACCTGGAATTCGCACGTGTACAGCGAGACAGACGCTCCCCCGAGTAAAGGGGCCATGTTCATACATTCAGGGAGGAGGCACCTACCTGAATAGTTTGTCGATGCTGCCTGAATACGTTAACACGAACAATGGCCTTGTTGAAAGCAGGATTCGTGCTCTCTACTAGGTCATAATCAATATGTTCCTGCAAAACAGAGGCACGTCGAAATCAGCACAATAGTACGCTAAATAACCATCATCCCAGAGCACACAGCAAAAGAGTCATACACCATACACCAGTGTACCATACAGAAATCGTTTGGCCCTCTTAAGCTCCCGCTGCCACTGCCTCAAGCCATGTTAAACAACGATTTTTTCCTTTCATCTTTGTCACTCATCTAGGATTTGCACGCTCAAGCGTACACTCCAAGTGAACCTAGGACACCAAATCATCGTGCGAAATAATTTCACGGAAAAAAGGGAAGGCAACCGGGAAGTGGAGAGGATCCGAAATGAAAGGAAGGCAACAGAAGAGAAGGGAAAAAGGAGATGGAAGGGAAGGAAAGGGAGCAGAGAGAAGGTTTTACTTTTCGAGGATTCAACCTCCCTTCTTTGTTTTTCCCTTTTTCCTACTTTTATGAAAGGCTTCCTTTTAGTTAAGATTGTTCTAGCTTGATCGAACAAATAGGAACAGGGTCTCTCTCTCTCTCTCTCTCTCTCTCTCTCTCTCTCTCTCTCTCTCTCTCTCTCTCTCTCTCTCTCTCTCTCTCTCTCTCTCTCTCNNNNGGTTAGAGGTCTTTGCCTGCCCGCACATCTTCATGCCCCTCCTCATCTTCCTCCTCCTCCTCCTCCTCCTCCTCCTCCTCCTCCTCTCCTCCTCCTATTCCCCTCCTACTACTACTCTCCTCCTCCTCCTCCTCCTCCTCCTCTCCTCCTCTTTTCATCCTCCTCCTCTTGTACCTATCTTTCAAATGAAGAGAAAGAGAAGCGGAAAGAAGGCGAGAGAAAGCATAGGAGGAGATGAACGTTGGGGCGAGGGAGAGACACACGACGAATGTTCGAGTGGAGCAGGAAGAAGAGGAGGAGGAGGAGGAGGAGGAGGAGGAGGGAAGAGGAGAAAAAAGAGAGCGGTACCCCCAGGTACCCTCTTTCCCCGAATAGAACGTACAGTCATTATCTTTGTATCTAGACCGAAAACTGCCCATAGAGAGCTACATTGACCCCGCATTCTACTTTGAGGAAGACGGTAGCAGGGAAAGCCCATACAGGTAGAAGTAGGTCAGCCGGCATGCATTCTATAAGTTCAACAAACATGCACCTTTGGGGGTTGAAAATATCGTCGTATTATGTGAAAAAAGAAGCAGATGTAATGAACTGCAAAATTGCGGACTGAGAAATCCGCTGTTTCCAGAGTATTGCTGCTTGCTAGACTGATTTGCTGGGATTTCCATGTTCTGCCGTGATTTTCTGTGTTCGCTGAGTGTGTGTGTGTGTAGTCTACGTGCTTGCTGATATCTGTGTCCCGTGTGCTTAGCCACTTGACTGAGAACTTGCGCATGTGTGTGCGCCCCACTGGGGATGGCCTGTGTGCTGGACTGGCCTTCAGGCCTGGTACTACCCTGTGGCAGTGTGTTTTGGGGGTGCAGCAGGTAGAGTAGGAAAAGAGAGCCCCCAGAGGCTAGAAATCAAGTAGCAGGGGGTAGGAAGCAGAAAAGGACAGAAAGGTAGTACCTTTGGGTAGGCCTAGTTAGACTTTTAGAGGCCCCGTAGGCTTAGAGGTAGGTGCCGACCCGGTAAGGCCTGACTCCAGAGCCTGCAAAGGGGAGATATCAGACTGCAAAGATGTTCCTGCTGAAACGGGCAGGGGAACCAGTAGGCCTAGAGGCCGGGTAGCTGGAAAACCACACGAGGGAGTCCACCAGCCGGTATATGAAGAGAGGCAACGCTGGACTCAGCCCCATTCTCCCAGTTGCAAGCTGTGAGGATACTGGAGGCGCTCCCCAGTTGGTTCAGGTGCTGGTTGGAGGAAGCAGGCAGAGCTTGGCTGCCATCTCGGTTACGGTGGGAGATGCCAAGGCAGAGGTGGAGGAAGACATGGCTATAGAGGATAAGTGAGGGAGGAGGAAGGAGGAGGAGGACGACGACGAAGAAGAGGAGAGTGAAGAAGGGAACTTACATTGGCTATGGTGGTCTCCATCTTCATCTTCTTGGTTGGCACTGCACCTGGAAGTCCCCAAGTGGGGTTACACTTTGAAGGAAGACTCTGGGTGTGGAATGTGGCATGGCGGCAGAAGTCGGACAGGCATAGTAGTCTTGTGTTGTCCTTTCGACAATGGAGCTGGGCCCCGATGGTCCGCCACAGCCACCATCTCGGCCGAGATGTAGAAGAGGGTGTAGGGTGGCTATGGTGGACATGGTGGACTTCTTGAGTAGCCCGCAGTAAGGGGAGAATTCGTACATTGATTCTAGCTCATTCATTCATTGTTATTGTTATTGTTGTGATCATTAATAATTAGATATTGGGAGAGATGTTGCGGTTGGGAGATAGAGGCGAGATGAGGGAGGAGTGACATTGGTTCTTGCTTGTGATCATCTTCTTCTTCTTCTTCTTCTTCTTCTTCTTCTTCTTCTTCTTCTTCTTCCATCCTCCATTCTTCTCCCTCCTTTTGACTTTTTCTCTTTCCAATCTCTTTCATTTAAGTTGCAACTGAATGGCATTGCCCTTCTTTTGAGTTTTGCACTGTGAGATATCCAGGATCATAACACAGAACACAGCCAAATGTAAGGGCCTCCCCCCACTACTCACCAATGTGCAAAGAGCAGAACATACCTTACAGTGGCACCCGACATAGTTTCTTTGGATCTGGTGAGTGGTTTGGCAAGGCCCTACAGCTGGTTCTTTTGAACACAACAAAAGCTCAAAAAGGCAAAAACGAGCCGCTGAGCGAACAGTTTGCTAGAAAACCACACCGCACACATACACAGCCGTAGATCAAAGGGATCCAGCCGGCGTCAAAGAAGGCTCGACCTCCTATTGGTGCACAGGTTGTCATTGACCGTCCACAAGGGAGGGAATGAGTTAGCAGGGAGTACAACTGCTTAGAGATTTCACACAGTGGAGTGACGAAACAATCAAAAATCCAGTGAAAAGTGCAGAATGATTCCCATAATGCCAATCTTCGACAAAGATGTTTCATTTTTTTCAAATGAAGAACAACACCTCGTACTCCCCTCCCTAATCCAGCTGCAAGGCAGAAGCTTACCTTGTACTCTATTGCATCAAATCCTTTGAATACAAACTCAAAGAGAGTCTTCAAATTCTCTGGGCTCGGAGACGTTACAAAAATGTTAGAGTACCTGGACAATAAAGAGTTTATCCAAGGACAGCATTGCTTAGCTCATTTAACAACAGGAATCCCACATAGATCTGGGTCCCTCTCATTCCCCTCGCTCCCCTCCTTTCCACAAGCCAAACTCAACAGGACAGTTGAGCAAAACCAAATAACCTGTCACAAGATGTCAACATACCTACCGTCTTCACCCGAATAGAACGCCCGGTCATTATAGCTGCATTTGGCACAACTTTCAGCCCAGATACGGCAATAGTTACCAGGCGTTCTATTCGGGTGAAGACAGTAGCAGCAAGCAACATCTAGTCTATAGCTTATAAAAGACGTATCACCCATTGATTGACATGTGCGATCCCACAACATATCTCAACTGACAAATGCGTATCGGAATTTCTCAATTGCATCTTGGAGTGCCATCCCTTCAGTCCCGATAACTGCTGTTCTATTCTCCCTAGGGCCTAGACTCAACAGAAAACCCCATAACAAACCAACGTTCGGAAACAACTGAACTCAGCAACGAAAGCAAACTCCTGAGTCGAAATGAATGTGTCCCAACGCTTCTTAGACCAGGCCCGGCTGTGCTACTGCTGTTCTATTCTCCCTAGGGCCTAGACTCAACAGAAAACCCCATAACAAACCAACGTTCGGAAACAACCGAACTCAGCAGCGAAAGCAAACTCCTGAGTCGAAATGAATACGTCCCAACGCTTCTTAGCACAGGCCCCGCTGATGCTACCTTGTGCCAAGGAGCATGAACCTAACCACCTGCACACATAGGTTCATGCAGCTGACACAAACATAGCACCAGTGGGGCTTGCCCCTGAGCGTAGCCAAACCTATGACTTGCCTCGACAGACTATATGCCCACCAGAATCTCAGGAACACACCTTGAGATGATCTAAATGTAAGGCCTCGGCCCCGCTAGCGCTACGCTAATCTGTGGAACCCTGAAATTTCTTAGTATAGTTCTGTAAGGTGGGTTGCATTGCACTCGAATTTTTTAAAATGCTTCTAAGGACCAGGTGTCACCGGTGCCATGTTTATGCTAAGCATGTGGACATATTCACGGGGGTCCACATTCTTAGCATAAACATGGCACCCGTGAGGCCTGGTCCTTAGAATCATTTTCAAGAATTCGAGTGCAATGCAGCCCACCTTAGAGAACTATACTGAGAAGAGTGTACGACATTACAAGAGACCTTCCAATTCAAGAAGACAAACTCCCCCCTTAGGGCTTGCGTATGCACCCCTAGCAGGTAGACTAGTAGCCATCTCTTTCAATCACTCATCGAAAACGAAGACGGAAAGGCATGGAACTTGAGCAACATTGCCAATTTCACAATGGAACGTGCACCCACACAATGAGAATGGTGGGGTGAAGCCAACTCACCCCAGTGCAATTGCCCCCGCAATGGCCACACCCAATGCGGCGGACTTACCACGCCCACGCGCAGCAGTCAAAGCAACTGTGCTCCGAAGTGTTTTCTCTGACGCTGCATCCAGAAATGTGATCACCGCTTTGGCCTGCTCAAGCACACTCCAACAATGGCAGGAGGATCAGTCAGCTACACAAAGTAATTGGAAAGAGCATGCAAGGAGGAGGAGAACGTTGAAAACAATAGTAGACTGTAACCCATCTACGTCAGGCAGAATACTCCACGGACTGTTTCTCACACCCCACCCTCGGCAGCCAGGAATGCCCCAACCAAGCCAACAAAGAAAGGCCTATCACGGCCAAAAAATACACTTCAGAGTCCACACACACCACACAGCTGGCATGAAACTCACAGAGAATGGCAGTCAAGATCAGCCCCAGCCACTGCCATTTTGGACGTGCCAGGTGAACCATTGACAGGGAGCTAGCAAGTCATGAACGTATACTGCCCCAAAGAACCGCCTGCCCTATGGAGCGTGGGGGAAGAAAGGGAGAAAAGAACCAAAAACATGGGACTGCAACAGACTGTTCAGTGAGACTTGCAAGGAATAGGACAAGGCATGTAGGTGCAGGTTCGGGCCACTCGTGCTTGGGACATCCTGATGTTGGGAAAACTCCGGACGCTTGAAAGTTGGAGGATACTACTGCATCGTTGACAGGCCACCAAACACCCCCCTCTCCCCCCTGGCCCCTCTCACCCCCCAACTGACAACAAACAGGAGGAGACAGAAGAGGGGTGATCCTGGAGAAGCAGCAGAGAAAGGGAACAATAATAATCTAATGTGAAGCCCAAGTATGTCCACACTCTCCCCCTCCGTACGCTACAAGATGAACTGCGTTCGGATATTCCTTGCCAATTGTACGATAATCCAATTCGTGGCACCGATTGGTGATTCCCAGAATAGAACGGAGCCAGAGCCCTCACGCTACGTTTTCTCACGCTCAACAAAAAGAGGTTTCCCAGCAGCCATAAGAACGGGGGAGAGGAATTACCCTGAAGCAAGAGGAAGCTGACAATGCAGGAGGATCTGGGAGAGGGGTGATCCTGGAGAAGCAATAGAGAGAGGGAACAATAATAATCTAATGTGAAACCCAAGTATGTCCACACTCTCCCCCTCAGTACGCCACATGATGAACTGCGTTCGGATATTCCTTGCCAATTGTACGATAATTCAATTTGTGGCACCAAGTGGTGATTCCCGGAACGGAACGGAGCCAGAGCCCTCACGCTACGTTTTCTCACGCTCAACAAAAAGAGGTTTTCCAGCAGTCATACCCCTCAGGCCAAGTTTTCCCATGCTCAACGAAAAAAAGGTTTCCCCGGTCCCACAGGTACTTCCATTGGCATTCACCTGGTCCATAGTTCGGCACTTCGCAACAAGGCTGCCAATAGGCTGTGTGCCCTCACGCTACGTTTTCTCACGCTCAACTAAAAGAGGTTTCCCAGCAGCCATACCCCTCAGGCCATGTTTTCCCATGCTCAACGAAAAAACGGTTTCCCCGGTCCCACAGGTACTTCCATTGGCATTCACCTGGTCCAGAGTTCGGCACTTCGCAACAAGGCTGCCAATAGGCTGTGTGTCGGCCAACGATTCCTTAAGCTCCTTTAGTTCTCGCTCTGCTTCAGACATGCCCTCTTCTCCCTGGAATCAGGTTGAATATCAGAGTACAAAATAGAAAACAAAATAATTTAGAATTACTTTTTTTTAAGTTTTTTTTTTACATCCTGATCATCCGATTGAATACTGATCTCTGATCCAAAATATAGCCTCACATGCGAAACTCGAGCAAGGTCAGTTAGTAAATGATTAGTTATTTTTAGTAGTGAAACTACAACCCATGCAACCAGTGCCACAATGTCCCAGACGGACACAATGTATAAACAGGCACACGCTAGATTCAAGGCAAGGGATTGGCGAAGGATGACGCACAAAGCCTCAATGGGTGGGAGCTGATCTCTCACAATCACACACAACACAACAGGTCATGTCAGTATGCTCGGAAATGGCGAGCGCCGAGCACTTCCAAAACCAAACCCTCATGGCACCTTCCTTCGTGGCAGAAGCCACAGGATCAACCAAACAGGAGCTTGACCAAATACCTGTATAAAATGCTTTGCCTTAATTGCAACACATCTGCCTCTGTCAAAAACTGCACCCACAAATACAGACACCCCAGCACCGAGACCCGTTGTCGTCCAGTTGCATTCCAACAGAGGCATAGGATAAGCCACCTTAAATTAACACTTCATGTACCAGGAAATTCACAAGGGGAGATGGAGCAACAATCCACAAAGTGGATCAGGTGTGTGATGCGTATCCAGGTGCATTCTTGTCCACGTGCATTTTGACGGTCCTCAGATACGGCAACTAGAGGCATACATACAATCAAACCACCACTCCAACCGCCCCTGCACCGTTCATTTTCCTTGTCTACAACTACCAGCCCAGGCCCGGTAGAGGTTCGGTCGGGAAGGGTACCATAACTATTTTTCCTCACAGTGGCACTGTATTTTTTAGACTTGCCGAAATGCAACTTTTGGTGTGTCAAAACAGGCCCGGATGGAGTGGTGGTCTAACCCTTTCAGGAACAGGAGGGCTTCTAGAGGAGAGTACCGATATCACCAATATCAAAACGACAGAGTGAGGAACGGAGAAGAAGAAATGTGGAAATTGTTTTAGTCATCAAACCAATATAAGAGGATTACCACACATACCCGAGGGGAGTATATCAGTCTCGACTTTAAAGACAATTGCTAAGGGTGAGGAAATCCAGTACAGCACCTGTCTCTTATACACATCTAGATGTGTATAAGAGACAGCGGTTTAGCTACCCAACGGAAGGCGGGGGGGGGAGATACACGACAACAATGCAGCAAACAGATCCATTTTCCGCCTCTGATTCGAAAGTCTATGTGAAGCAAACGGAAGAAAAATACAAGCATTCCTAGAAACAGAGGATGAATAGATGCGTCATCACACTATCAGTGAGTAGTCAATGAGTTACAGCAAGCCTACCTCCAACTGATGCACAGGCTGCAGCTCACGGATGTGGCTGGAGAGTGGCAAGATGTTGAGTTCATCATCCATCACCACACATGTCCTACAAGATGCAAGCGACATGATGAATCTCTCATTGAATCGCCCAGTTACGTCCGAATGCGACTCGGTTCTAAACCGGGCATGAACATCCTGCAGACAAACAGTTCCCACAAGACACACAGCTCCTGAGACACTTACACTTATCTGAAAGTCAAGCCGCTGCTCACCCCAAACCCATCCCCCTTCCCGTAGGGGAATCGATGGGTACCCGGGTAAATTCTTTTAAAAGGGGGTAGCCCCCTAACATTATGGTATTCATCAGATCCCATCAGGATTCAAGGACAAAATCTATTGCTAAGAGTTACATGCACGTACCATTCAGCCACATGTGCCCATGTAAACTCTTGTCCATCCTTCAGTCCGAATTTCTTGGACCAGACAGGAGGACCAACCGTTGCGGCTTTCAAGCAGTGTCGTGGTCCACATCACATATACATCACCTTATGAGTCACGTCATGTGAATTATTGAGAACTCCGTTCAGCATCGGAAACTCAGAACACCAGCAGACGTAAATCAGGAATACGGTTGATTAATCATCTTCACTGAATCTTCAGAGTAATTTCTCATATAACCGAAACTCGCTAATGCTGCCAGGATAACTCCGGGTTGAGTTGTGAGGAACCCCCCCCCCCCCCCCYCCCCCCTCTCTCCCTCTTCCTCGACCAATGAATTTTAATATGAATCGATTTGTTGTTCTCCCCTCCTCCCCCCCCCAAACAAAAAAAAGGAACAGCAGCAGGATCAAACAGGGAATGAAAACAGTTGGGGTGGCATGGCAGGGGATGATAAAGTTTGTACTTTCTACGTGCAGACACGGTCATCTCAGCACTTCTGATTGGAAATTCACGAGTTCAAATGTGCTGACATGGTCATCTTAGACTATATACTCACACTAGGCCCCCTCAAAATCACAAAATCACAAAATGAGCGGCCAGATCGAGTCCTTCTTTTACAAGGACTCAATCTGGCCGCTGATTTTGCGATTTTGCGATTTTGAGGGCCTAGTGTGAGTATGCCCTTAGAAAACTTCTGATTGCCAAGTTATGAGTTCAAATGGTGTGCATGCACTGTTATTCCAAAACGTTGGGAGGAACCAGTGGCAATACCACTGTGTCTGAACGTTCAAGGGGTACAGAGGATGATGTTAGACGGAACAAGCAACAGAAACAACTGCAACCCGTCCATACCATTGCCAACGTGTAGAGCCGGCTCAAAGAAGAGAGTGCACTAAGCAGAAGAACAATAGCTCCACCTCCCTCCACAGTTTCAATCGTACGTGCAAGGAGATTTGGAGTCAAAGCCTCAAAATCCTGCATCCACAGAACAATCAAGGTTCAAGACGGACCAATAAATGTTCACGCAGGCTACATAATAATTAACCTCCCTCAGCAGCTTTTCAACAGCTCGTATCGATCACCAGATCTTCAACCAGACAAGGGAGCAACTTGCCAGAACAGATATCAGCAACCACCGCGCCCACCAAGAACAAGACTCGGAAAGCAGAAATCCCATCAACTAAAAAGTAGTAAAAACAGAACAACCGCAAAAGCTCAGAAAAAAACAAAGGATTCACTGTTTGCACAACTTTGCAGGTGATTGCAACAAAGTCCAAATCAATCAAGAGTCCCGGCAAACAATGACTCTGATGAGCAAAACTAGGGATTTCTCAGGCTGCAAACTGTGTGGGCTATTGCAGACTAGCAATGCAGTAATATCGGTAGTACTCTGAAATAGTGTAGTTTTGTGTTTTGTTAATTAATGCAACTGAATTAGAGGAATTTTTTTCAGCAGACCATATTCACCATGAAGTAACATGAAATTTGATTTTTATTTTATTATTTGCAATCCATGGATTTCCTAACGGAAAACCGCAATGAAGACAGCCCAATACACGTCTTTAAACCTTTTACAGATTTAAAAGGACTCTATCTTAGACCGATTCAGGCTCGAAGAAAAGAAAAGCGAGAAAGAGAGAATGATTCTGAGAAAGGTCATTATTGCAATTCAAATATCACAAAGGCCTCATATTGGAAAAAAAATGTGAGTGACTTCTTTATGATAAGTCAAATATAACAGCCCGGTGTTACTTTGGGAAGAGTATGGTAGCGAATAATATCTCCCCTCATTTCGTATCAGGACACGTCCAGATCAGCTGAGCCGGACCAAACCTGCCCCGGAAACCTACTGTTCAGTTTCCATATATCTGTCTGGAAATGCGGGACATTTGGATGCCTTCCAGCCCTGGTCCCACAGCTGTCCAGGCCGGTGCAACCATGGTTAAGACCTTAAATGAAACGAAAGAAGAGGTCACACTCACAGCATCTTAGGAATGCTTTGGCCGACGTTAACCATGGTTAAGACGCTCAAGTGCAGCTCAACCAAAGCATTCTGGACTGTTAACTGACCTCACCCAGGCTAACACAAACTTCATCTGTAAGCAGCAGGATGTGTGCCTTCTTCAGCAAGAAAAACCTGCTGCACCCCAAGACCTGTACAACGAGTCTATTGCTTTCATTTCAGCTCTCAAATTGATTTAACCCCCCTCCCTACAACCCATTCTTTTGTGGTTTCGGAATCATAGTTTCCTCGCTCGGCATAGTTAGAAAAAAAGAAAGGAAAAGGCGTCATCCGTTATCTGACTCTCCAAACCCCGACAAAAAGACCACTTCTCGATATGCAGTCTCAAAACACAGTGTTATGTTTTATCCCAGCAGGGCCAGCACTGTTTTTCCCTTCCTCTTCTTTTCCTTCCATCTTGTTTCTGTTAAAAGGGTGGTAGCCCTTTAAATTGTTCTCTTCATGTGATGGGGTAGGATTTGAAATCGTGGTCTCCCGATTGACCACTGCATGTGCGGGGTAGGATACCCCAGCACTCATATATACGAGTGCTGGGTTATCTGTTACATACTTCATACTGATGGGGTATAAAACCGTATAAACTACGCAGTATAAGTACGTAGCATTCAGTCACAAGGCAGGAACTGCATTTATACTGCAGTGAAAACATACCAGACTGAAAAGATCCCATTACTCATATTTCTCGCAGCAGATAACCCAGCACTCGTATATTTTTTACATTATCTCAACACATGGACAGCAGGTAAGCCATCAAGTCTATACTCATGGACAAACAGTAACCAAACAGGGTAACCCAACAGGTAACCCCCATCATTGCCACCAAGTTTATAGCAGACTAAGCTCCCATTACTCGTATTTACTGCAGCAGCACTCGTTTGTTTTTTTTCATCATCTCAGCACATGGACAGCAGGGAACCTGTCAACTCTTCACCCAGAGACAATCGGGTACCCAAGCAGGTAACCCAGCAGATAACCCATCATTGCCACCAAGTTTATGCCCATGGCACAAACATGTAACCAAGCAGGTAAYCCATAAAGTTCATAGTACCTTGATACCCATGGGCAAAGAGGAAACCCAAGCAGGTTAACCCAGCAGGTAACCCATCAAGTTTGTAGTACTTTATACCCATAGGGCCATAGGCAAACAGGTAACCAAGCTGTTAAGCGATCAGGTAAACCGTAGACAGTTACTCAGCAGGTAACACATGCACAGTGCACACACAACAAGCTCAACAAACAGATGAAGTGAGTGAACCATCTACTTCAATAATGACATCGTTGATGATCAAACAAATGATGAAGGACTTGACCCACCACAGTACATCAGAAGAATGATGTATGTTGCACTCTGTTTTGCAAGAACAGATGGTATACGTTCTCTGACTGTGTACCCACCTGCAGAACACACATCCCAAACGTGTTTCCCAGAATCTTGTGTGTTTCAGAATAATAAGAGTATCTGATGTTGGTGGAAGCCATGAAGAGAGAAAATGGGTCTTCCTTTTCTGGGTCTATGAGGCCTCTCTGCATCATCTTCCTGATTTGACGGAGCCGCTTCTTCCGATGACTACACAACAGATGCAGCCAAACGAGACGCAAACAAACACCATCCATTCATAAGTCCTAGCGAACAACGGAAGCGCTGGAGGCCAAGCTGAATGCCGGTCTGATGTTAATCCACGTTGCCAGATCGCCTTCCAAATCCAAAGACCACAAGTTCACAAACCAAAAAGAAACAATGCCTGAAAGACAAAAGGATGGCGGACAGCATCTCCGCAGCACATCCTTTAGGGCTCTCTCACACTACCGTCTTCACCCGAATAGAACGCCTGGACATTATAGCTGCATTTGGGCCAACTTTCAGTCCAGATGCAGCGATAATGACAGGAGTCCTATTTGGGTGAAGACGGTAGGTCTATGTCACGCACAAGAAGTCTATATGAATGCACCAAAACGAACCAATGACTGAGAGACAAAGGAACAGAACACAGCATATCCTAGATTATGACTCACTCACACTGGGTCTATTTCACTCACAAGAAGTCTATATGACTGATTTCAGTCGTATATAGGCTTTGCCACGATTCATCAACAAAGACTGCATTTGCTAACGAAATGAAGAAAGTCCGAGGGAGGATCTTGTTTGTCCATGGAATCTAGCTGAGCCTCTCCACTGCCCATATGGATAGGAGCAGACAGCACAGATAAGGAAGGAGGGGAGAGTGGAAGGTAGTTCAAGGCACACCAAAGGCGTTGTCTTTTACTTTTTCTGTTTCGCTTTCTCCTTTCTTTTTACTGAAGGGGGATTAGCGTGCAAGGCCCAGAGTCCATCGCAGCCCTAAGTGAAGGCTGTGGCTGAAAATGTCGGGGGACTCTCTTGGGCTGGGCCAAGTAGTCCCGTAGGCCTCAAGTCGGGGCTCCAACACAGCTAACTACCTGACCCAGTAGGGGCCGGACTGGAGGCAGTACCTACCGGGCAGAGAGTCCAGACCCCCCCCAAACAAGATGACAGAGCAGTCTGGGGCAGAGGGAGGCACATTGGGCGCGGGCATGGGCACGGGCAGCGGCCGTAACATTCAGCAAAGCTGTGAAAGCGCTTGTGGCCAACGCCAACACAGGCAAGCAGCAGAAAGGGAGCTGCTGCCCATGTGCACTCGGCTATAGTTGGGAGGGAGTGCAGCGCCAGGGAGAAGGTGGGAAGTAGGAGGGGGCATCAGGAGAGGAGTGGTGGGCGGATAAATACCTGGGGTACAGCAGGAGAGCACCTATGTGACCAGACTCTTCGGTGGCATCCGGCGAGAGCCTTGTCGACAGAGAGAGAGAGAGGAGACTATGTGGTTGTGGTTCGAGACAAACCATCCACGACACGCTCACTCCATGCACACGCACAAAAGCACATGTGAGATATAACTTGAAGACAGTATCCGCCCAGAATGCTCTTTGTACAAGAAGATGCAGCTATGGCTGCCACAAGCTCTCTCAGCTGTCTCTCTCTCTCTCTCTCTCTCTCTCTCTCTCTCTCTCTCTCTCTCTCTCTCTCTCTCTCTCTCTCTCTCTCTCTCTCTCTCTCTCTCT
>BFEA01000603.1:12880-24402 GCA_003427395.1 Chara braunii | reverse complement strand
CTCACACACACACACATACACACTCATTCCTCCCTACACACTTGCCTTTTTCTTCTCCATTGCCCCCTTCAGCCAGTACGGCTCCATCTTTAACTTGTCCCCTCCATTCCCCCTCCCGATCTTCCCCCCAGCAATCCGCTGTCTTTCTCCACGCCTCTCTCCTTCGTCGGGATCCTTTTCGAGCTCCTGCTCCTCCGACACTCGATGTGCCCCTTGCGGATCTAGTATGCCCTTTCCTCCCTTTCTCTGTCTGTCGCTCTTTCTCTTTTCATTTCTCTCTCCATCACCTGCCTGTCCACATTTACCCCATCCCCCCTCGTGATTCACGCAGCCCCTTCGCCACATTTACCCCGCTCCCTCCTTTCCTTACAACCTATTCCCCCCCTCCTCTGCGCTGACCCCCTCTTCCTGCCTCACAATCTCTTCTTCCGCATCTTGTCCGGATCGGATCCCCCCACACCCACGTGCATTCCTCACCCTCGGCTGCTGCCTTGGAGATCTTTCCCTGAAACTTCCTCGGTTCCTACATCCTCACCCTGATTGGCTGGTATCCCGACCTTCTCCTCCTCTCGATCCCACATCCTGATCGCCCCCCTCCCAATCAGCGCTGCCCATCCCCTTCTTTGCAAGTTGGGTCCCCTACCTACACCCTCCTCCCATTAACTTTAACTCCCTCCTCGACGCCTTCCCCCCCCCCCTCCACAGCCTGCTTAACGATTCAAGGCGAACTTACCTTGAATGCTTCACCCGATCCCGATTACCCTCCTGCTTCCTCTGTAGTCCCATCCCATCCTGACCGATCAACGGCCGACCCTCTCATCCTCCTGATCCCGCATCCTCACCTTCCCCCTTCGTCCTTCTCCTGCTACTCCGGCCCCTCAAGATTTCGATGGCCACCTTCACCTGACCGACCGACCAGGCACTTGACCTCCCCCTGGTGTTCATTCTCCCCCTGCCTCTCCGCATTCACGGCATCATCCCCGCCTACTCCATCCCATAGCGGCTGTGCACATATGCTGTCCCACTTGGAACACAACGCACTCCCACAAAACATGGAGTAGCAGCCCTAAACTAATGGAGGGAGGGAGGGGGGAAGGAGGGATGTAGGAAAAGAGAGAGAGAAGGGGAGAGAGAGAAGGGGAGAGAGAGAGAGAGAGAGAGGGTGCACTTCGCGCACGCTGGGCGAACCCACGGATTCCGTGTTTGGGCTGAGTGTGAACGTCCACCTCCTCACGCACAACACCGACTTTTCTTTTCAACAAGAAGAGATCAAAGATTTGGATGGATTTTTATATTTTATAAATTTATATACGCCGTCGAAGACAATCTTATGCCTCCTGCCTGGTGAGCTTCCAGAATGGTGGTTTATTCATGCATTTACAGCAAAACGTAAATTCAAATAAGAAAAAAAATTGAGGATATGAAGAAGAAAAAATTCCGCTGAGAGAAAGAGGGAGGCAAAGAGGGAGGAAAGGAGGGAGGAATGGCGGGAGGGAAGGCGGGAGGGAAGGCGGGAGAGAGGCAGSGRGGGRGGGARGGRGGGAGAAAGGGRGGGRGGGAGGAGAGAGCCAGSGRGGGRGGGRGGGRGGGRGGGTGGGTGCACTTCGCCACGCCCGCTTGGGAGAGTGGGTGCACTTCGCAACGCCCGGCATACTCACCTATTTCCTTCTTGGACCGCGTGTGAACAGAACTCTCCACATCTTCCGGGACAACACCATAGGGAGAGAGAGAGAGAGAGAGAGAGAGAGAGAGAGAGAAAATCCACTTCCGCGCTTCCGCACTTCAGCACACCCGTTCGCCCGCAGCTCGACTCCGCTCCACCTGCCTATTGATTTCCGGGCGGCGCCGACTAGAACGGAAATCTGGACAATGGTGCCCCGAGAAAACAAATGCGCGTCTGGAAAGCTAATGGACTGTCGAAATGCAGACCTGAGTTCAAATTGTCTGGCCCCTTTAGATTATCTATGCCACTAACGAAATGAAAACCTAAAACAAGAAAGCAAAAAAAAAACAAAAAAAACAAAAAAACAAAAAAAAAAACAGCTATTCGTATAGGGCCTCCCAGCGCCACTCACCAATGTGAAAAGGAAATAGGACAATTGTTGAAATGCCCCTAAAACTTTGGGTATCTCCTTAGATATCCCTGAAGCACAGGGGTATGCTGAAATGCCCCAAACTTCTGCATCTGCCCCCGTCCCGCTGATTGGCATCTTTGTCATATGCCCTGGCCTTGGGCTACAGGGACCATGCATTTCTTTTGCCATATGCAGGGTTCAACGGCCTAAAATACCGGGGCATATAGACAAGTTTCCCAGGGCTAGGTAGGAGTATATGCAAAAGATGACAGGTCCAATTCGTGAGTGGAGTATTTTGCAAGGTTTCACTACTTTCATAGGGGCACTCCGCCATTACTAAGTACAAGGGCACATTTTGGTTATAGTACACCTACTTCAGACTTTCAGCCATATCTGTGACGGGACGGGATCCTACTTTCGTGGAAAGAAGTTGGATCCCAAATTTTGCCTAAAAGTGCCCTACTGATAAGAAGTGGGATTTGCCCCTTAGTTTGCTTTTTTTTCTTTTCTTGGGCAGAGGGGACCGGGTGCTTTTCCTGAAGAAAGCACCAATGCCCTGCAGAGGGGACGGGGTCGTCCCCGCTGCGTCCTTCCCCCTCCCAATGATAATCTATTGGCTAAAGAAGATAGATGGCCCCACGACTAAGCTCCAGGTTTGTGAACGGGCGCTCTCGGGCGAGAAATGGGGCCTCTCTCCACTATTGTAGACTCGTCAAATTTTAAGAGTCCAACATGGCTCCACATGCAGGTTGTAGAGTTGTCGGAAAAACACTCTTGAAATCATCAAGAGTGGGTGTTGCTCCACCAACTCCTGCAAGTGGCTCTTGAAAACACCTTTCAAGAGTTGTCAAACAGGGTATTTGCTCATGTTTTTATAGTCGACACAGTGACGGCATCAACGATGGTAGCGGAGCCGATCTGAACTGAAAAGGATGAATGTCCTAGCACTACACTTTGGGACCAATTCCTCGACCATTAAGGCTGACAAGTACGAGTAAGGAAATTTGACCAGTCATCGCGCGTCAAGAGGGCTAGAGTTAGTAATGGTAACCTCCGGTCATGGAGGTTGAAGGGAAACTTTCATGAAATAAGTTGACAACGATGTTGCATTTTCATATGTTAGTATGTTGACGGGCCTAGAGGTCAATGACGTTTTAAATTAGTCAACCCCCCGCCTATGTAATTGAGGAAGTGGGAGGAAACGTTTGTTGAGCCAAGTAAGCATACTGGCAAAGCACATCGGTATGTGGGATAAACAGTGTATCCCGCCACAGGCCCGAACATGGGTTAAAAATTAGTATAAGCCTCGGGCATGTAGTCAGGGCAACCATTGAAGCTTAAGTGCGTACTGCAGCTAAACTACAACGGACAACTTAACCTGATCCCTTCAAAAACGAGGGATGGGCTCGGACCACTAGTTGAGCTAAGCCCTGCTACGCTACGTATACCTAGAGTGCTTCTGTTTTACCCGAAGTATAAGCTAGCCCAGTAGATTCCAATGAAGACTATCTAACAACAGGTGCAGGGAATGAAGTCACACAATCCATGTCGCTGGTCTGACGGAAACATCTAGGAAGCACACAATGTTGACTCGTTTAGGAGTGTTATACGTTCGAAACAGAACGTTGATGGAGAGTTGGAAAACTATCACGTACGGTTCGGAGGGCAGAGACTCACCTATGACCCCTACCCATTTTAGGTTTTGATCACGCGAAGTGCGCAATACTCCCGGTAGACCGAACATTAAAGACTGCGACTTGGTTTATAGAGGTTGACATTACCACAGTCTGGCGACTGCCTCATAGGGTTATTATAGGAATTTTTTCAGAAGAAATTGCTTATATAAAATTTATGAGTTTAGTCTGAAAATCCCTAAGTGTTGAATATGCTCTTACGTTCTTGCGAAGGTCTCTACTATGTAACATTACTTTACATTAATTGGACAAATACATATATGAGACCATAAAGGAGCAATACGACAAGCACGAAGTGACAAACGTGAACTTTCGATGTTTAAGCTATATGCGATACGCAAATGACGTTATGTTTTAATTTAATTTGTTTGGTTGCTTTATTTTATTTTTATTTTATTTTATCGTTTTTTTTTTTTTTACTTTCTCAAATTTCCTTCTGAATTACAGTGATGAATCCACCACGAATAATCATGTAGATTAATTCTCAAGGAATTCATTTGGTATTCATGTCGCAGTTACGTATTTTCGATTGCGTCCCTGCCTGACCTTACTTATGTACTCGTGCAAGAGACACAAGAGAGCAAGTCAGATGGTGACAATCGAACCGAGGTGCGTGACGATGGAGTCGCGGGGGAAGATGACCACGCTGTGGAGAAAAACGACCCGCACAAAGGAGGAAGATGGTGGCGCCGAGAAGGAAAACAATTGCATCAATGAGGGAGCGAGCACAGAGGTAGCGCATGCGAGCGCGAAGTAGAAGGTTGTGAACACGATGGAGGAAAATGAAAGAAAACAAAGATTATGCAGAGGAAGAGAATGATGGGAAAAAAAGTTGCATAAAGGCTAGTATGAGGAAGAATAACAAGGTGGTTGGACGAAAAAAAAACACGTGGAGCGTGCACAATAACAATGAGATTACGAGCTCAAAGATAAACAGTGGGATGACAAGTGGAGCGAGGTGAGGGAAGAGTGACGCGTGAGCGGAAGGAAAAAATTGGATATGCGGGTAAAAGTAGGAAAAGCTACTGTGAAATCGGTTGCAGAGAAACAAAAAAAAAGAGATATCAGAGAGAAGGGGGGAGAACGATTGAGAAGAAAAATATGAAAACTATGGTAGGAGAAGAAAAAGAAGGTGGTAGAAGAGGATGAAGATGACGTACATGCACTAAGGAGATGGGGCATGTGTTGAGAAGAAAAATTCGATTGCGGTTAAATGCATCGAGGCATCGCCCTAGATGTGGTCAGATACATTTAAGGTAATGTTAGTTTTAATATTCACTGAGGACTGAAAGGTCATTGCACGCAGAAGAAAGAGAAATGCCGACAGTAGGAAGGGAGCGAGTGTGCAGGCAACCGAGGGAGAGAGAAGGAGGTGGGGGGCGGCATCTCACTTGTTGGTGTGGCTAGCTTAATGAATGCATCCCTCTTCCATTGCTCCATATGGCAACTTGTCACGCCCACTACCTAGTTAACCTTGCCTGTTATTATAAGCTTGCTTTGTAGTACGAGCCATGCACGATAAAGTGTAAACACATCATCGCAGATAAATAATAAATTATTATTATTATTATTATTTTAGTATTCGTCTGATATTTTTAACATTTATTTGTTGTTTCTTCTTACTATTCGATCTACCCATAATCATTAGGCACATTCATCCGGATAGGTGCATTGAGGGAAAGTGCATGTATGCAAGGAGGGAGAGGAAACGAGTGGAGGAATGGGGAAAGAGTGCGAGGAAGAAGGTGAGCACGCAACAGGGAAAAAATGCATGAACAAGGGAAGGTAACAAACGTGCGGGGTAAGGAAGACAAGCGTGAAGTTGACAAGTATGTGTAGGGACGTAAAAGCCAATTAACATGAAAGAGGCGTAGAAGAAGAAGGAGAAGGAAATAAGAACGAGACAGCGGGAGGTGAGGAGTAGGGAATCACCTTAGTAGTCGTTTTAGCACCATCGTGTTCGTCGACGTCGACTTCATCACCTCTTCACTATCGTGAACATGGCCTAATGGTAGTCGCCTTCGTCGCATTGGCCACCTCATGTCTGTCATCGTGATCAACTTCATTGATCAGTTTTACAATCGTTTACATTAATCTTGGTTTATATTATCTTCATCAGTCGCGGGCACGACCAACTCACGTTTTTTTCTTACTGATTTTATATTTACTTGGCTGTGATTCCAGTTAGGTTCATTACTATGCAGAATGAGAGAAAGGTAGTAGAAAAATATAAATTGCAACAGAAGGAAGGAATTGAGTACGCGTGTGGATGAAACTCGCGAGTACACAGACGAAGGAAGACAAGTGTTGAGAAGAGGAGGGAGAAAAAGAGATATCGAAAGGATAGGAAGAGATGAACGAGGAAGGAGCAACTTACCTGATGAATACCCGAGCTCCCACCTATTGGAAGATGCGGAGGAGAAAACAAAACGAAAAAAAAAAGACATGAAAAAATGAAAAGAAGAAGAAGAAAACAAAAAGTTTACCTAGCAAATGAATGATTGATGAAAAAACTGTCTGAAACAGTTGAAAGAACATGTAAATAGCATATGTTGTTAATCGTCTCTTGTAAAAACGCAGTGAAATACAAAGGTAAGGCCTAATAATAAGTCGTTATCTAGGCTACCAGAGTGACCCAAGATCACTTGCCCGACTGGACAATAAATAAATAAATAAAAATTAAAATAATATTTTTTAATTTCAATTTGTATTTATCATTTGGTTATAAATTTCGATTTGACCCTAAAGCAAAAAATGTTCAGTTTATTTTTCTCAATAACATAAGTTTTTTATTTTTTTTTTATTTTTTTTTTATTTTTTTTTTATTTTTTTTGGGATCACCTTTGGGCATTGCACGGTCGGGTCGCCCAAGTAAACAAGGCGAGCCGAGCAGCACCGCCGGTAGCCTAGACCGTTATGTTATTATTTTTTTATTGTAATTAAATTTAAAAAATTATGAGGCTTTGCGATTATTTTTTTACTACGCAAAAACATATACTAGTGAAACTTAAACCCTAATTGCACGACTAGCCAACCGCTAAGATTTTAAATGCATCTTCACATTTTTTTCATGTGTATTCAAAGGTTGTTAGATGAACACTCTTGGTCGTATGATTGGTTAAAATAACTTTCGGCAGACTCGTCAATTTCACATAGTTAACGAATTTTCAATAAATGGTCGAACAATATATGATATTAAGAAGTTCTAATAAGATATAATTGTAAGGGTTTCTGCTCCGACAACCTTCCCGGCCTCATTAAATGACGTTCCGCTTGTTACAACTTTCAAGCCAAGAAGCAAATGCATAATAAGATAACAAAAAAATAAACAATTTATCAATATCAATCCCTCCTGTCGAATGTAAACATAATTAGAAGGGTGAATAATACATTGAATTCATAACCATTAATAATAATGGTGGCCGATGTATCTATTTCCAGTGCGTCTGGATATATGGATTTCAGGTTAATCTAAAATTTTTCAACGAAAGTCGGATATAAGTGCACACTTGCCATTTCCTTACTATATTAAATGTATGGTCTCCGCCCTACGTACTCTCTTTAATGGGGTTATGCTGCCAAAATTTTAGCGGATGACATTTGCATTTTGTAGTACGTTGTACTCTCTTTAGTAGGGTTATGTTGCCAAAATTTTAGTACGACAATAACAACATTATTTATGGAGGGGAGGTGCTGCCTGTTTTTCGGTACGACGACGGTGACATTATTCATGGTGGGAAAATGCTGTCAATTTTGGAACATATGTAATTATGATAATTTGAGGGGAAGCACTACCAATTTTTTTACACAGTGGACCTCTCTTATTTGTGGGTGTCTAAGTGGTGGCGTTGTCATGTGAGTGTGCTGGTGAACGAGACGATGCGACAATTGGTAACCCTTTGATATTTTTTCTGGAGCGATATGACGCGACATTTGAGATTTAAGTGGACTAGTTCGATTTGGTGGCGGTACTAGCGTTTGGTTCGTGTTTTCGGAATTCGTTCCACGCTGTGGTTTTGCGGAGTTGCACGCGACTTTTTTACTACGAATATGCTTGCGTTGTCAACAAGTGGAACCCTTGGCACACAAAGGAGCCGCGGGTTATTTTCACTATTTGGAATGCGTGCTCACAGGGATTTGACTTTTGGGGGTTGATGGTGCATGCGATTTTTGCACCCGAGTCCAGCGTTATTTTTTTGAGTGAAGAAACTTAAGTATCATCGGTGGATGGGGCCACTCTCTGTTGTGGGGAGCAGTGCATAACTGCGTGGGACCAGTTGGGACTGATGTTGGATACGGGCTGCCACAACAACGGTTTTTCGGAAGGACTCGGCGCTTGTGGTTTTGACTTTCAGCGCAATCATGATGTTTTAGAAGTGCGAGACGAAAGCGGTTTTCGTGGTTTAGACCATTCGGTGTGGTGGTCAATAGTGTGGAACCATCTTGGACCATTTGAGACTCTCTGGGACCAGTTGGGATTGATGCAGAATTTTTTTATTATTATTTTTTTTTGAAAATATGTGGCTCGCTATCTTCACACTTGGATTTACCATGTGTGAGACGTGTGAGTACGAGGTGGATTACGGCCAGTGGTTGGCCTGAGACTTACCTTGGCATAAGAGGTTTTTACGATAACGCTTATATATTTTCTACGTGGCTTTCTTGAGTGAGTCAAAGCGCATTCAACACCTCTTCACTCAAGGTCAGTTAGCTGACTCGTACTTCCTTTCATGCCTATGTGAACCCACACTTCGTTCGACCCTGTTTTTCATTGAATATTCAAAGGGCAAAGGTAGGTAGAAGTTGTGTGGTCACGCATGTGAAAAAGTGAGGTTTGGCGGGAGTATGGGTTGTTGGATTGTTGTGCTTCTTTGGTTGTTTTTTAGTGTGCAGGTAAGTAGAAACGGGCTTGCAGAAGAGGGATTGATTATGCGTAGTGGCGAAAAGGATTGTCTTTCATCTTCCCGCCTACCTTTCTGCATGATATTGACTTATGGTAAAAAAATAAGTTAATTAAATGAACATCGTAAAAAAAACATGCAATAATTAAAAAAAAAAAACAAGGCCAAATAAACTTAGTTTTTTTCTCGAGGATCGCCAATTCTATCTTAATGACATATTTTACCTTTGTCGGTCTAAATGAGCCTCACTCTCTGTCTCCATTAACTCTGATTTGTCTAAGGTGCTTTTACGAGGGAGGAAGGGATGAACGATTCCACTTGGAGTCTGAGAGTTCCCTTCACTCTTCGAAGCATCTGCTGTGGGGGTTCGTTGCTTTAGGAACCAACCTTGTTATCGACCCATAGTAGACCGTTTCTACAGGGGGGTATTTTACCAATTCGGTGGAGACAACCCGACTTTTGAGATTTGAGTTTTGTACTTAGACGAGGAGGAGTATCTCATACCACTTCCTCGAGGCTTGGACACGCGACATTTAAGGAGGGATGTCGGATCTCCCCTAGTCATGAGAAGGAGGTAACTGATTTAGCAACCTTACATGTGACCATTTTAGGTGTCACTACCGAATGAGAGATTGACGCCTAAAGAAGGTCAGTTTGAGAAATAACTAGTTGAAGTGCATGCACGTAGGCGTCACTCTCATGGATGAGATTCTCACTATAAGAAGAAGGGGTCTAGGGTAGATAATGAGGTGGCGATGCTCCTCAATCAAAAGTAGCGACTCTGACATTGTTTTAAGTATTATTATGATGAAGATAGGCAATTCATCATTTGTGGAACAAGAAGAATAATTATTGCTTAGAAAAACAAAACGGCCAACAACACCCTTAGTTGACCCTTACCTCGGGCATACTATAAAGGTTGTCGAAGAATAGTCGAATCGAGGGTCCAAACTTAGGTTGGAAGTTAAATCTCTCGTTGATTTGCATGATAGAAGTGAAATTTACTTGCAGATGTCATGCATGTCAAAGTTGGAAGATGTGTCGTCGGGGCTACTCATAGATCAAACATCAAGTCGCCTACATTATATGTTTGCGGATGACCCTCGCCTACAAAAAGTGAAGCTTAGGTCTCTTCGGTAACGTAGGGGTAGAAAAAAAACAAACTATCTCATAAAGTCAATAACACAATCCTGGGCGACTCCCATATTGACATTGTATTCTCCTAAACGTGGTCTGAGTCGATCTCGTTGGAATGGATTTGATATGTATTAGTTATTTTAATTATGTGTTTTTCACGACAGTCTTTTACTATCGGTGATATAGACGTGCGATTGTTGCAAGACTATCTCTCGGCATAGATATATTTTTCATCGACTATGACTGATCTATCTTTAAATTGTGAAGTTATCGTGATAACCTTATTTTGGATTGTATCTAAGGGACTAGGTTATGTAGCACCGTGTTCGCGTTCGGAGGCGAACCCAAATATCTTCGCCATAGCGTGAACTAGCGTTCAAAACCCTTCGAGCGCGAACGTAAAAAAAAATGTAATTAAAAAAATAAAAGACTCAGAAAAATTTGAAAAACATATATGTCATGTTAAACAACAATACAAGAAATGTTTGCCTTGGAGTCATATTCAAATTATTTGTCAAACGTGAGTTAAAAATAAAAAACCGATTTATTATTATTATTATTATTATTTTACGGAAAAAATATATGTTTGCTTGAACACGTTCACGAGTTGTTAACGCGAACGTGAATGGGCGCGAACATGTTCGTCGTGCTACACATGGATTAGGATTACCTTGTGGGTTTGACGTTTGGTTGAGATCATCATAGTCGACCGACGTTCGATTCGTACCTGGGAGATCAGCGCCCTGGGAACGAACTACGTTCGGGTCCAGTCGACGTTTAAACCACGAGTGCCTATACTGCACCGAAATGAGCAAACACCCTCAATTTTTTCACCTCTGCAATTGCATCTAAAAAATTTCGTACATGGGTTAATAGCTCGGTAGGGACACGCCTCTAAGAGTGGTGATAGTAGCTTAGAGAAAACAAGTTCTGCGAGCGGTGAGGGGACGACACGACCTCATCCATCTCGGCGGCTCGCGGGATTACCCACGTGCTGTCCCCAGGTTGTCCATTGTTTTCGTGTTTTGCATAAGGCTTTCAAAAGGTGGGACTCGATGGACATTAGAATAACCCTTACGAGGCTTAACATTGTTACTCTCTCATTAATTTAATATAAAGTAAACCTATCGCATAATGAGATAGGTCACACGGAGACCCATATCTTATCATCTTGTCCAAACTATTACCTGTATTACAAACACACTTTTCATACCTACATAATATTTTTATAGCTTATATTTGATCAAGAATAAATCTTTCAAAATATATAACCAGACACAAATAAACAAAGAGCAATAAAGGGATTGCATAATTTCATAGTGTGCACACCTGGGTCATTAGCCCCTACGTATGGAGGTCCCCGGACCGAGCTCTGTACGTACAGGTGTTCGAGGTCCGAACCCGAAGGCGTTCGCCTCCCGCCAAAAATTATTTTGGGGCCTAGAACTGAGTTGGTTTTTCTTAATTTTGCGGGGTACATGCCTTGAATTTTGAATTCATTTCTCTAAGCCAAAAAAAAACAAAAATTGCCATCTCACTGTTTTGTTTTATTTTTCACTTTATTGCGGGGCCTAAACAATCTTATTATTTTTTAAAACTTTTTAAATTCATTTTTTATTATATGAGTACACATCTGTAAATTTTCAGGGCATTTGACTTTGGCAAAAAAACATGAAAAATCGTCAAAGATGGAGGTGTCAAAAACGTTTTACTAA
>BFEA01000602.1:930233-953070 GCA_003427395.1 Chara braunii | reverse complement strand
CAAGAAATTTCAAGACTTCGTAATGCGTCAACGCATGCTTCAGATGTCTGAAAGCAGCCTCGCATTTCCCAGTCCACTCCCATGGGGTGTCAAGGTGGGTCAGATCAGTCAAAGGGGCGGCAACTATGCTATAGTTTTTCACAAAATTGCGATAGTAGCCGGTCATCCCTAAGAAAGATCTCATCTCAGTCACAGACTGAGGACGCGGCCAGTCACGAATGCTGGCCACCTTCGCGTCATCGGGCTTCAACCCTTCCCCGGAAATCTCATGACCCAAGTACAAGACACGGGTGCAGCCAAACTCGCACTTCTCACCGTTGATCTTGAACTTGTGTTGTCGCAGGAGACTGAGGACTTTGTCCAGATGTGCGACGTGCTCCTCGACAGTCTTACTAAAAATAAGTATGTCATCGAGGTACATGATGACAAACTTATCCAAGCAGTCAAGGAATATCCGATTCATAGCGTGCTGAAAGGTGCCAGGAGCATTGCAAAGGCCGAAAGGCATCACCACAAACTCGTACAGACCGTACCTGGTCTGAAAAGCGGTTTTATGTTGATCCTTGGGACGGATTGCAATGTGATGGTACCCGGACTTCAGATCTATCTTACTGAAGTACTGACACCCTTGCACTCTATCTAGCAAATCATCGATGCGCGGTAGGGGCTCTCTGTTCTTTACAGTGATGGCATTGAGGTCCCTATGCTCAATGCACATCCTAAGTGTTCCCTCCTTCTTCGGAGGTACGACTAGTACTGGAGACCCATAAGGAGAGACATTCGGTCGGATCCAACCTTCTCTACGAGTTCCTTGAGTTGTCGGCGAAGCTCATCGAGCTCGCCTGGAGACATCCGATAGATCCTACCCTTGGGGATGCTAGACCCTGGGATAATCTTTATCGCATGGACGACCTCCCTCTCTACAACCCCTGTCGGCTCTTCAAATAGATCAGGGTATTTGGCAACTACTCCCTCTATCTCCGGCGGCATTTTCACCGGCTCGTCTGCAGCAGAGACATAAACCAGGTACATACCCTCCTCCTGATTTTGCTTATAATAGTTATAGAACACGGTCACACACATGCATCCATGGGACTCGATCAGACTACTAGCTTTGAACTTGTGCAATCTGGCGGTCCCTCCACCTGGCAAAGTGTGTTTGACCACTTTTCGGTCCCAGTCAAACTGGGGTTGTGCCACAGAGAGGTAGTACATACCCAACAACATGTCCATGGGGAGTTCATCGCTCACTAGGAACGAGACACGATGTCTCAATTCCCCTCCCGCGTACGGGAAACAACACTCCACACCTTGGAGGTAGTCATTGACTACCATGCGCTGTTTGTTGGCACAGGTCGACTCCGCAGATCGACTTAGGCGTTGCATTCGCCCCTGTAAGCGCAGCCTCTCAACACACGTGCGACTGATAAAGTTCCTAGTCGAGCAAGTGTCATAATAGGCCCCGGCCTTATGGCCGCCAATGACCACCTCGCCGACGAACATCTCACCCTTTGGGGCTTTGACTAGGGCCGTCCAAGAAGCTAGCGGGTCTGATCTAGACCACTCCAAACTCCTCTTAAGGACTCGAGCACATTCATCGAACAAATGTTCGATTGGTCTGAATGTGTTTGCGGGACGACGTTGGAGTCGGTAGCTTGGGGCATCTCTCGAGATGGTGAGGGTGTATCCACCACCTCAACCCTAGCAGGAACAACTACTATTCCTACTGGCCCGACGTGTTTCCAGGAGCACTGCCAGAAGTACTAGCTACATTGCTACCAACGGGATGTGAGGATCCCAAAACCTGCCCCATCGTAGGCGGGATCTTATCGGTCACCTTCTTGTTGCGGCACTTGAATTGGTTATGGCCATATTGACCACAACGAATACAGGCCTGCCTTGAATACCGATCTCTCCACACGTCCTCTGTGAGACCCGCTTTCTCCCATGGAGGAGCATTGGGGTCAACTTGACTCCTAGACCGGGAACCTCCACGGCGTCTACCGGTCGCCTTACCTTTCTGAGCTATGGCATCGACTACTCTACCCTCTGAAGCTTTTATGCTGCCAGCCTCTGAACCTACTCCTTCCTGGAAGTTGTCGTTTAATTCGATGGTTGAGCCATCGTTATCGACAAACATAATGCGGCCCTTCGTCTTCCAGTTAGGAGGCAATGTCTTCTTCCTACCGGCCGTTGTGCCCTATCTTCGCTTCAAGGTCTAGGGCTTTCTTGCAGAACGAGGGGAAGTTGTGAATGTTGATGTTGGCCTCACCTGCCAACTGATTTCTGAGAGGTATTGGATAGCATCTCAAGTAGGAGGTGAGTAAAACCTGGGGGTCATAGCGCACCCAAGGGACACAGATCAGACGCTCTACAGCGTCGGTGGCCTCCCTGATTGACTTATACTGCCTCGTGTGCAGTGTCAAGATCGCGTCAGTGGCCTTTTGAGCCTCCTGAGGATCATGCCACCTTTCTTCCACCATCTTGAGGAAGTCCTCCAGTTTCTGGTGGGATGCCCAAGAGCGGAAGTCATGACCGTATCCCTGTAGTTGCACCAAACCGCTCAACCATCGTGCTGCACTACCCTCTAGATAGGATGCAGCCACAAGCACTTCCTCGTGCGGCAAGGTAAGCTTACACTTGACATAGACCGGCACTGGCCTCAACCATGTGTCGAGGTCTTCGCCCCTCTTATCCCTTGTGAAAGGTTTGGGAGCGGCGATGGCCGTCTTTGGAACCCACTGTGTTTGTCCCGGTCCCTGCATCACTCCGGGCTGTGGACCTTGTGACACAGGTTGCTGTGCTAGCTGCTGGGGCTGTGTGTCCTGCGGCTGTACAGACTGCGAGACAGCAGGCTGCGTGGTAACCGCAACCTGCAACGGAGATTGGGTGAACACTGTCTGTACAGGAACCTGCAAACTAAATCCTGTTGATACCCCTCCTAATAGCGGCATGCCCAAGGAAACGATCGCAACCGATGATGGGGCTACATATGGGGATACCCCAGTCACCGGTGGGACAAAAGGAGGAGGCTGTACAACGAGCCAGGCACCAGGCCCGGACATTGGCGACGTTTCCTGCGCTTGCCCAACCAATAGGGCCAGACTTTGCTGGATGTCATGAAGGATGGTTGTCTGATGGTCCTGCATTTCAACTACGTTTAGCAGAACAGACCGTATGATCCTCACATCATCAGTCACGTGCGTCAGGTCCATCTCCTCTAACTCACTAACGTCCGCTTGTCTCCGCTGCATCTGGCTCTTCTTCTAATCATCCTTTCTTTCTCCGCTTTCATCTCTCCTAATGCGTTTTGTAGTTGTGCCTCTTGCAAAGCTGCTTGTTGTATGACGATCTCGTCGGAGGTCAACACTATAGCCTGGCTTGCCATTATGCCAGTGGACTGAATCTGGGTCTGCACGACCGTTGACCCGACAGAACCTGAACTACCGGCCTGAGTAGTCTACTGCGCAGAGGTGGCCATGGCTTCCGAAGCTGCGGCTTCACTTACAATCGCCCTGTTAGCCTCTGCTGCTCTAGCCCTCCTCTGCTGCTGCAACCTATCTTACGTTGGCGGAACAGGTACCTATCTCTACGTTGGCGGAATGGGTACTTGTCACCCTTTGGTCCTAATGCCAAGTGGGCAATCGGGCGCCTTGCCAATCGCAAGATCCGATCGTCCTCTCTAACGTCCTCCTCGTCGCTCATAAGCTACAGTACTGTACACAATCTGCACTAATGCACTCTGGGTGCCTACTGCAATGTAGTGCACAGACCAATTTATTGGTGGCTATTTCGGAGTAGATATCACTTGAGGTCAACAGGTAAGTCAGATTCCTACAAACGAAACTATTTTTAGCCTGATTAGTCCACAAACAGACTGCACAATGAACAGAATACCGTCCTACTATGCTATCTGTCAGATGTCAAATGGCTGTACATCTAACTAATCAAAACATAAAAATAGAATCATTTGTGTGGATAGGACAGTATGGAATTCTTCTCGAACTTATGACTTGAAATCTACCCCTCCCTTAATTCCCCTGAATGTCACTTGACGTCAACGTCCCTGAGCAATCCGGAGAGCGTTGCGTGTCTAAAAGGTGTATGTTCGGCCCACCCCTGTGCCCCGAGTAATCTGCTGAGCTGGCCAGCCCTGCATTGGATTATCCTCGCGCGCAGCGAGCCTTACAACCATTGGCTGATCCAGAGGCAATTTAACGTCCGCCCCCAAGTGACTCCAGGAATTATTTTACGTCGCAGCCGGACGTCGATCACAACCAATGGTTTCCCCTACCGGTGTTTATTTAAGGACGCCCGGTTCTCGTCTCCCACTTAGGGCTGGCCTGCCCTTCAGCACCCATCTAACAGCGTAGCAAGCCGAACAAAGGACAAGCAGCAAAGCATGCGTGCTCTACTCCCAGTGGGTTGGCATGGTGACCGTGACCCAATGCTTCATCCAGGGCCCTTCAGAAAGCTCCACCCATCTTCTCCCAGATGCTCCACGTGAACATTGCCGACTCTCAAGGTTGAGCGCACTCGACACCTCACAATGAGAGGACACTCAAGAAGGAACACACAACCTCACGGTAAGAAGTGTCGAAGAGGGGTAGATAAGGTTAAGAGCAACGTACCTCAAATAGCTGCCCCCAACCACAGAGATAATCTCACCAGATGACCAGATGCCGATTGTGATGACCAGTCATTGCTTTGGCACCAGCATTGCACGCCGTTCCACCTCAGCACCAATCGCACATTAGATAGTTCTCATCACACTGTCCAACACCCACATTACACCGCGTAGCCTTCCTGGCGATCCCCTCACCTCCTGGGTCGCCTATCACTCGTCTCCGCCCTCCTCACCACACACCACTTACGGCCAAACTCACCAAGCAGACCTCATGTATGTACTGCATAAGGCAGAAGACAAGCGCCAGATGAACGCAATCGTACCACAGCTCTGATACCAAATTGCAAGGAAGATGAGCAATAGCGAACTTCAGCAATCAAACAGCATCATATACACAAGACCAGATAGTCGTGACCTCGAACCAACCGCAGAATTGCATTACGAGTTTCACCAAATAAGAAGACACCAAGAGCTCATAATTGACAATGCTGGTAAAGTCTCATCATCATCATCAATGAAGAACCAATGTTGATATCCTATCTGGCGCTCGGCGCCCAGACTACAGATGGCAGATCCTATCTAGCCTAGACTACAATGCCGAATGATGACGTCAACAGCTTTCCCGAAGTACGAGCATACAGCGACCAATGTCGCACGCTTCCAGCGCCAGGTATGCCTCTCGTCTCACTCACAACCTCGTTCCCCAACACACAGATGCCACTTGCACCCAAGGACCACCCTGTGCCACACCCAGCTTACAGCAGCGCAGCTCGGCTATGGCTGCCTGCTCCTTCCCTGCTCGCCCGTGAGCGCGTAGGCGCCAGCCAGCAAATAGCGCAGCAGCGCTTGCGCAGCATGCAGCCAGCACCCGAATGCTGAATGAGGAGGCAGGCCCTTTGCTATATCGAAGTGGCCTGCCTGCGTCCGGTCCCAGGAAGCTTCCAGTAGGCCCCAGTAGCCTGAGGCCCAGCACGAACGAGAACAGGCCTTGGGCCTGAGGTGGTTGCATGCGCCCAACTGCCTTTGGCCTGTGTTCGGCCCAGTGCCCGTATCCAGCCCTGGGCCTGCTTTCCATACATTCACACAGTCGGCGCAGGGCCTGGGTCCTCTCAACCGACTGGCGCTGTGCAACTGCCTGAATTTCCTTCACTTAGGGTGGCTGACTTGCTTCCGTAGGGGGCCACAAGGGGGTTCATAGAGTCGCATTTGTTTGTTTTTTGAGAAAAGAAGTACAGCTGTCTTCTCCTCATGCATGGGGGCCGCGCTGTATTTTTGCGCTACCCCATTTTCTTCTATCAATCTTGTATTTACCTTGCCCTCGCTACATACGTGATGGGTTACCTCTATTCGGGAGGAAGCAGTTTTTCTATTCAAGAGTCAGCCTGAACCTGCCAGTATGCATGGCCCCAGCCTTGCCGAGAATGCAACTTGTCGCCTACAAAAGTTTCGGAGGCGCGGCCTTCTGGACCGCAATGGATGGTGCCGGCCCACTAAAAAGAAAGAAAGTGCGCCGCTGGCGGTGCGGAAAAGCTTGGCGCGCAGTAAGGCGCCTCCAGGCCCGGGTGTACTGTGGTTTAAAATTTTATATGTACCAACTACGCCTAAGCTATGCTGATGTTATGGGTCTATTCCTACCTAACTCTGCTCTGTGCGGGGAGCAGCACCCAAGCTTCTAACACCTGGCAAGGGTTGGAAAGTGAGGTACGGACACCTCCACAGCCAGCCAGGAGGCACAATCCGACTTTCTCAGTCGGTGAACCTTGGACCACCAGACCACCAGTACTTCCTAGAGTCGTGCCCGTTAACGCGCCATGATTTTAGGAAACGTACGGGATACTACAGGAGCGCCCAAATTCATCTGAGTAGAAACGTTTCTACTCTATTTTTTTTTTTTCCGCGGCTGATAGCTGGGCCAAGTACTGGTGGTTTAAGCATGCCACACAGGGGGTCGTGGGCAATCGAACGAATGCTGTGGGGAATCAAACCCACGACCTCCTGTGTACCACTTACGCGCTGTGAGTACTGCACCATCGAGGTACATCCTGCCTCCTTCACCAGCTGAAATGGGCTGCTGCACAGACATGCAGCTGTGCCTTTTTTTTTTTTTTTTTTTTTTTACTATTTAGCTTCTTTGCCTCTTGGAATAGTTGAAGGGCCACAACTTTGTTCCAACTTTTTTGAAGTTCACCTTGTAGTGTTGCTATCGTCTTCACCCAAATAGAACGCCTGGTCCTTACCACTGCATCTGCGCTGAAAGTTGCCCCATATACGGCTATAATGGCAAGCCGTTTTATTCAGGGGGTTGAAGACCATGGCTTTCTCTGTGAGTATGACCTTTTTTTTTTTTTTTTTTTTTTTTTTTTTTTNTTTTTAATGGAAAAGCCCAGGGTGTTGTAGAGGCCGGTTACTAGGCACACATTGATCGCCTGAAGCGGTCAGCCATGGTTGTCCTGAAGGAACGAGGCTACCTCCCGTTGCATCTTTACGTCAATACTCCTAGCGTACCCCCTATCTCTACTATCCTACCTCAGTGTGACCAGCACTCAGGACCATTACCCCTACTTAGTATCGAGGGGAGCTTGGACCGAACGGTAGTGACAGGCAGCAGGGCTACAGTCGTCCCCCGAATACAACGTACGGTCATTATAGCTGAATTTGGTGTATCTTTCAGTCTAAATTCAGCTATAATGACCGTACGTTGTATTCGGGGGAAGACTGTAGCCATGACCCAGCCCCGGCGGAAGCGGAAGCGGCCATCAAATTCATCAGCAGATTCAGCACCCATTTGAAGGGGAAGATCATATTCAAAAATAAAAAAAAAGAAACAGAGTGGACAGGTCAGGGCTTCTTTGCCGACAAACAGATAAGAGGAGTATCACGATGAAGATTGTTTATTCCCCTTTTTTTTAAGTTTTTTTCTTTTGAACGGTGGCACGGCCGTGAAGGTATCATCATCGAATAGCCCCAGGAGGTAGTTTACAGTTATGTTATTCTTCGCAGGATTCAAACTCTGGTCTCTTTCTTTATCAAGAGCTATACGGGTGTGACACTCAGCCACGCATGGTGTATCAACCTGTGCTGATGCCTGGCTGGGGGAAGGTCGCCTGGGTACCGTCCCGGGCAGCCCGGGGCAGGCAGGGTCCGGGCAGGGTCCGAGCAGGGTCCCGGGCGGTCCTTGTGCACAGAATTAAAAAAATAAAAATTAGAAAAAAAACTAGGGTACCAGCGGGGCCACATGGGTCACCTTGTTTGCCCGTGCGGCCCGGTCGTGCGAGGACCAAGGAAGGTCCTGGCAAAAGAAGTTTAAAGAACCGAAAAAAAAAACTATGGGTCACATTGAAATTCTTTAACAAATTTGTTTTTTTTAATCTTTTTATTTTTTTTTGGCCTGGCCGGGCAATTTGTCCCGGGCCACTCTAGTAGCCTAGAAAGAAAACAAAAAAATCCGAAAACATAAAATGTAGTGTAAAATTGCAATACAAAGTTACAAACAAAATTTGGCTAAAGGCCACCTCAAGATTCTTTGTGGGTGTCTTTTTTCTTTTTTTTTTATGGGACCATTTCTCGATATATGCGTCTCATCCTTGCCCAGGGACCTTGTCCCACATGCACCGTTTAGTGGGCCTAGCTCAACAGTGTGATGGCTGAAACTGTCTTTTTTAATGAATTTCAAATTCAGAAATGCATTAAAAAATCCGTCTAAGATATAGTTCAATTTTTTTTTCTTTTTTTTTACCCCCGCAATTGGAGTGACATACGTGACGTCCGAAGAGTCGCTCCGATCCTATGAAGAGTTGCCCTATTCCCGTAGTTGACGCATATGTGGTCCTTCAAAGGTCGCACCAAATTGCCCGTAGTTCACTCATTTTTGGTCCTTCAAAAGTCGCATAAAAATAGCGAAGTTACAAAGTACAAACAAATTCACAGATTTCTCAAAACATAATAAAATAACATTAAAAAAAAAAAAAAAAACTCCCAGAAAGGACGCCAACGGCCGTTGAACTGGCTGTCTCCAAAAAAGGAGACAGACAGCTTAGCTCAATGGAAAGTGGCGACGGTAGGGGGCGTAGCATTCGAAAAAACGTCATTTTTGGAACTATTTTCTTGGAATAAGAAACGCGATAATATCTATTCACAATTCAAAACGAGAGGACCGCTGGATGATTGCTAGGGCGTGCATCCTTCGTCGCCAGGTTCTCAGCTGAAGGAGCGATGAATTCCCACTTTTTCAGCCTGGCCAGCACACGGATCAAAAGGATCACGATCGAGGCACTTCATGAACCAGAAGCAAGGGAATCAGCCCCGGCCGTGACCACGGCCAGATGCACTGAGATAACATACGAGTTTTACAAAAACTTTTTTTCCTCGCATGTGGACAAGTTGGATGGTCCAGACCATGATCGCCAAATAAAGGAATTTTTGGGACTGGTAAATAAAGCGCTGACACGCGAACAGCGTGAATCCTTAGAGGCCCCACCATTTAAGCAAGAGATATGGACTGACCTCCTGCAAATGAACGAGGAGAAAGCGTCTGGGATAGATGACTTCCCTAAGGGATTTTGGGAAAGCACGTGGGATTTTTTTGGCCAAGATGTTATGGACTTCTACAAAGAAGTATGGTACACAGGTGAGATGGGAGAAAGGGTGGGGCAAGGGATACTGACCCTCCTATATAACAAAAGGGATGAGATGGATGCCATAAATTACCGTCCAATTACACTCCTCACAATAGTGTACAATAATGTTGTCTAAAGTCTTAGCGAACAGAATGATCCCGGTAGGGGAAGACATCGTTCATCCATTCCAACCGGTTTCATGGAGAATTGAAATATACAAGAGAATATTCTGTTAGTTCATGAGATACTCCAACTCACAAGACACTCTCGTCAAAACGCGACCCTGATTTTCATCGACTTTGAAAAAACCTATGACCATGTGAATTGGCTGTTTTTAGATAGATGTTTGAAAAAAATGAATTTTGGGCCATGTTTTAGGCGGTGGATACGAAACCTACACCGACACGCAACCACATGCAACCAAGTCAAAGGATGCTTTGCACCACCCCTACGGTTGGAGCGGTCGGTCCACCAGGGGGACCCAATCGCCCCCTCTTTCTTTCTGGTCATTATGGAAGCTTTAGCTGCCAACCAGTGGGCAACACAAAAAGTTTGAAAACATTACTAGAATCTGAATCACACGAATTTCGGAGGAGGCAATCTCGGTGTGCTCCCTGTTTGCAGATGACCTCAATATAATGGTAGAAGCCACATATCGCAAAATGGAGGAAATCCAACAGATGATGGAAAGGTTTGCTAGGGTCTCCGACATGATGGTCAATTGGGGGAGCAAGACACAAGGATGGTGGATTCACTACCAAGGTGGATGCCCCCCAAGGTACCACATATTACATGGATGCGTTTAATAGGCCCCAGTAAGAATCTTAGTGGTATCCATGACCACAGGGGGTCGACCACCAACTAATGATGAATGGATCAGCGCTCAGGCTCAACAAAAACTAAACAACTGGAGAAATAAGCCCACATCCTTGTTCGGTCGCGCACCGGATATTCAGAGAGAGAGAGAGAGAGAGAGAGAGAGAGAGAGAGAGAGAGAGAGAGAGAGAGAGAGTCTTGCGTCCATAGGATGAGCAAAATAGACTGAATCCGTCACTAGTACATGGAAATCTATAGAGTGAGTATTTCTAAGTTGTGGCGGTGTTTGCTCATTTGGTGATGCGTGGCAATGTCGGTCTATGTGTGTGTGTAGGATGAGAAAAATCGGAATGAATCTTCAACCAGAACATGGAAGTATACACTACCACACTCTTTTTTTCTTTTTTCGTGTGTGTGTGTGTGTGTGTGTGTGTGTGTGTGTGTGTGTGTGTGTGAGAGAGAGAGAGAGAGAGAAAGAGAGAGAGAGAGAGAAAGAGAGAGAGAGAGAGAGATGGTTGTCATGCCCACTACCCGTTTTCCCTCGAACATAGCGAATACTCATTTGTAAACGAAAGCGCATATGCATTGTAAACGAACACAAGGCAAATGTTGCTTTCTATTCCAACTCTATTCAAATACAACTGGCATGCGTTCCATTCGAACAGCCCTTCCATTCGAATACAACACACATGCGTTCTATTTGAATCATCGATTTTTATTTTTTTTCAAAACTCGAATACAATGCATATGCAATATGTTCGGGGGAAGATGGTAGGCGTGTTCATACACGAAGTGGTCCAGTCCACCAATAGTCCATTGACTCCACTCGATGGTGACCTAATTTACTGGAGTCGGGGTGTGCAACACTTTTTTTTTTTTTTTTTTTTTTTAATGGAAACAAGGCTCCAATCTATTCGTGGGGAGCAGCACGTGCTGGGAACCGGGCCCAACATCCCATATAGAAATTTACATAGAATTTGGAAGATTGAGATACGGGGGCCATTACCCTGCTTTGGCTCAGAATAGAGCTACTTAGGAAATGACTAAGACAGACTGGAATAAGCAGGATTCAAAAAACCGACACAGAAAACCCTCCCATCGATCCTCTCTACCTCACTCCGGCAAGACTTACTGCAGCAGAGCCACCATCTCCACTGCTGCTATACCCTATACCAATCCTACCAGCTACTGTCTTCCCCCGAACACAACGCACCCTCATTTTGGCCGTATGTATGCATTCATTTTAAGCGTGCGTTATGTTCGGGGGAAGACGGTAGCCCCCTCACTAGTAGGATGTGTGAGGAGTGTGCAACAATCTCATTAGCTGGAGCCGCTGTTCTTTGATTCATAGAGGAGGCAGATGACAGTCCAATGGGCAGCACACAGCTGAAAAATCAGACGGAGCACTTGTCGACCCAGAAATTGGCAGGCATCCATCTTTCAGGCCCTTTTTTGTTTTTTATTGCTTCACTTCATGAAAATGCGAAGCTCAAGGATGGCATCATGCAAAGAAAATTGGAGATTGTGGAAGTCGTTTGCTATACCGTGTCCTAGGTCCGGGCCGGGGATTACCAGCAGAACTGCGGCGCCCCTTTTTTTTTTTTTTTTTTTTTTTTTTTTTTTTTTTTTTAAACAACTTCCCCCACTAGTGTTAGTGGTGCTGATAACAGTGATACGAGCAGACACCACTAGCACCTGGGGAGAGGCTCCATCTATTGGTGCGGCGCCCCTAGGTAGCCGACATAATCAAAACGAGCACCCCGTGAGGCGATGCAGGCGTGATTTCTAGGGCCAAGGCTATGAACTTTCAGGGATACTACAGGGATGACTGCTTGGCTATGGCTTGCAAGACTGTATTGATGACGAAGAATCAGACCCAATCCTGGAGACGGACGGAATCTAAGAGCCGAACAGAGTGATGGGGGAATACAAATTGGAGATCCTCTTGTCCATCGGCTCGAAACTGGAACCGCCTGCAGTGGGGACTAGACAGACCGACGAGTCTGAGAGGACATGTCATCGCACGGGTCATGCCATGAGACAAATCACACAACAGTATGAAAGACAAGAGGAGATAAGGAAACACAATCCTGGCCTCAAATCGTGGCTTGTTAACGGGCATGGCTGTAGGAAGTACTGGTGGCTTAATGATCAACGATCGACACATCTCGATCTTCTCCGTGATGCGGTTCGTAGCGTCCGTCTGGACAAATTCCTGACCACACCATTTCTGAACTCAACAAAATAAAAAAGCAAGAGCTTACCTCTAGGCGGGTGACCCCAATAAAGAGAAATACATTCCAAAAATAGCCTGGCAGGATATCATAAGGAAGCCATCAGTAGGAGGTTTAGGGATCATTGATCAGCACCACTAGCACTGGAAGGGGAGTTTAAAAAAAAAAAAGAAAAAAAAAAGTAACATGGATTGTGAGAGAAAAATATATGGCTGTCCCCCGATGAGGAGAAGGCAGCTTAAAAAAGGGGAAAAAAAAAAAACAGAAAAAAAAAAACTCACCAAACAGAATTTGCCTCGGTGTAATCTGGCTACTGTCAACTTATGGAAACCCAAATCGAACGAGGGGGTCAATGGCACCACCACTCTTCAAGTTTGCCCCACGGGAGGTCTCGGCCCCGCGGGCCTATCTTAGGACACGTTGAACTGACAACAAACCGAAACCGGGTAATGGCCCCGGTGTGTCTATTCTGTTTTACTCCTATATTCATGGGACGCTGGACACGGTTTCCAGCAGGTGCTGCTCCCCACCAATAAATGGAGAACCCCTGATGGGGTGGGTGCTGCTGACAGCTCGTCATCTATTGGTGGGGAGCAGCACCTGCTGGAAACCGGGTCCAGCGTCCCTTACATATACAAGGTTCAAATCACATAAAATCTCATCAGAAAAAGTGTGGTATGATCCTGCCAGCATTGATTGCCCTGGGGACCAGGGGATTGACTGAGCAGGAGATTGGGAGGGGGAAACCTCTTCACCCTGAAACTGGCACCAGATATCTGCTGTCTCTTCCTGGTTCCCCCCATTTCCAAATTCTGAACCCCCCCTATTTGAGACTTCCTTCTGTTGATGCTGCTGGCCCACTCTTATCCTATTGCATGTCTCCCCCGGGTCCAGCATCCCTCTTAAGCCAAAGACTTACAATGAGTGGCGGAAGAACAGATACTTGCGTTGGACCGGTTAAGGGCCGCCTCTTCAGTCTGCACCCGACCGCCAGATCCTTCGTGTTTCCTTTAGCAGCCACTTCCTGTTCCTCAGGATACCCGTCCTCTAGGTACCCGTCTTCTCCATATCCGCCTTGTGTCGCCCATTCAGTCTGCTCTGTACCATTGCATGTCCACCATCGCCAGCTGGTGGGGCGGGAAAGGGTCGGGGAATTCTGTGGCAGGTCGCAGTGGGATCTCCTGACCCACAGTAGTCCAGTCTCTGATGCGGTAGTCCCTCCTGAATTCCACCTTGTTGTCCTCCTGGGAGGGCTTACCCTCCCATTTGACAGATGCGATCCAGCCCCCATTCTCACTGCCCAGCCAATCCCCAGAGAATTGGTGAATTATCTGTGTAATGTCCTTTACTGAGTGGTATAGGTCGAGCTGGGTTTTCGTTCTTTGCCAGTGTTCCATGATTTCTTGTTGAATGTATTGCCTTATCATGTCTGTTGACTCCTCCTCAGTTATGCGAACTCCGTCCATAACGTGTATAAAACGTTTTCTCCAGAGGGTCCACATGACCGTTCTTCTTCCTAACTTGAACATGTTGTTTTCGAAGGTGTTGTCGGTGGGGGAGGACCATGCCTCGCATAAGATGGCCCGCCAATCCCATGGCCAGTGGGAGTCAATTTCAACCGAGTCCAGATCCTATCCCACCATCGTCATGTCAGCATTGCCTCTGGGCACTGCATGAATATGTGCTCTATGGTTTCCGGGATTGTGCGGGGGGGAAAGGCGGTGTGGCATGACTTGCACCACGGAAATGCCAGCCCTTTTTGCTCCAGGTATGTGCAATCTATCACCCAGTCATTGGTGGGCAGGCAGAGGTGTTCTATCTGTCATTGAAGAGAGGCCATCTTCGCAGGTCCGGACCTTGTGGCAGAGAACCATCGAATCGGGCGGATTGCCTCATTCCCTATCTTCAGGTGTGACTTCCATCGGGCCTTCACTATATCTTTTATGTTCACTTTTGGTCGAAGGAGATGATATGTGGCCTTCACTGATAGAGAGTGCAGTTTTAGCTTCGTCCTTGTCTTGGGTTTTCGCCCAGGGACCCACTGCCACTCGTCAGGGTCCAAGGGTAGCTCCATCAGGGGAGTGTTTGGCTTATATGCGATGCAAACATCTTTATCCCGCAGTACACGTATCCTGTGCAGGTCTGCTGTTCTCCACCATCTGACCACGTCTGGGCGGTACCGGGTGAGTATATTTTCCTTGCCAACGTAGAAGAGGTTTATCAGTGTTTCGTCTGTTCTTACCTCCACCACATTGCCAACATTTTCCGGGTCCCTCGGGGCCGCTACCCAATCTCCTTCCCCCAGCCGTGGTCCTCTGCGCAAGATGCGCACCCAGTCAAGGGGGACTGCTGCGGTCAACAAATCAACATTCTCCTCCACCTTGTGGCTGTGTTTTATTATGGTTCTCAGTTGTGGCCCCGATTTTCAGTCGCCCACTTCCTGGTCCCATATGTCTTTTATTCGAATTATGCATTTTTTAACCCAACTGTTTCACGCGGTGTTTGAGCTGCGATACACCCCGTTGTACCGGTCCGTTATCTTCCTGTTCCCAAAAAGAGGCTGGCGCATCACCTCCTCCCACCTGATTGGTAGAGGTTGGTCGGGCAAAGGAAGTTGGCGCTAGGCCTTAATGACTCGGGTTCATAAATCGTCTTTAACCAGGTCCGAACGGGCTGCATCTCGGGGTGAGTCTCGCTCTATACCTGGACGCCTTGGAACAGGCCAAAAACAGTCTTCTAACCAGGTCAATGGGATGAGTCCTTGCGGTGCCTGTGGGGCGAGTCTAGTTATCTGTTCCAGCGCCAGGGCATGTCATGGGAGGTGCTCAATGAACAACAATCTCCTAACCCATTGGACAGTTAATGCTGCGATCTGGGTGTCCGGGTCCAGGATCCCCAGGCCCCCTTTGGCCTTGGGTTGGATCACCGATGGCCAGACTACTCTGCTGATGACGTTCGAGAGATCACCATTACCTCTCCATAGTAGGGGCACTAGTTGCCTTTTAAGCGATCGGACGGCCTCCTTGCTGAGGGTCCAAATTGCAGATTTATACCACAAGGCCGCAAGTATTACACTGTTGATCGCGAGTGCTCTGCCGATAAGGGAGGTGTGCCGGTCTTTCCAATTAGCTAATTTTTTGAGAGCAGGCTTTAGGATCCACTCATCATTTGATGCGGGTTTACCCAACGCCGTCAACATAATTTCAAGCACTCTAACCGGGGTCGTGTCGGGGAGTCATTTTACCCGTGGTAGCTCCGGTGGACACACCCCTTGATGGTGGATCCACCACCCTAAGGTCTTGTTTCCCCAGTTGACAGTCATGTCTGAGACTGATGTATATTGGTCGAATAATCTCCTAATCTGTATATTGGTCTTGTTTCCCCAGTTGACAGTCATGTCTGAGTCAAGTCGTCCGCAAACATCGAGCAAACAGGGATCGCGTCTTCCGGAATGGCGAAAATCTGCAGTCTCCTCAGATCTTTGTTGGCACGGAGGTTTGCAGCCAGTGCTTTCATCACAATGATGAAGAGGAAGGGTGTCAAAGGATCCCCTTGGCGAACCGATCATTGCAGCGGAAAAGCTGGAGTTATCCTAACACTGACTTGGACACACGTAGTGGTGTTGCGATGCAATATTTCGGTCCATCGTCGAAATACTGGTCCGATGTTCATTTTTTCCATACATTTGTCTAAAAATAGCCAATCTACGTGGGCATACGCTTTTTCAAAATCAAAGAAGATAACAACCGCATTCTGCTTGTCTTGCCTTGTTAGCTTAAGAAGTTCATTAACCAGGAGGATATTATCCTGAATCCTGCGTCCTTTAACAAAGTCGGTCTGCGTTGGATGAATAATGTCTTCCAGGACCGGGATTAGACGGTTCGCCAGAGCTTTTGCGAGCATTTTATAGACCACTGTAAGCAGCGTTATCGGTCGGTAGTTTCTAATATCCATTTTGTCCTTTTTTTTGTGTAACAAAGTCAGGATTCCTTGCCCCACTAACTCCCCCATCTGACCAGTGTCCCACACATGGCGATAGAAATCCATGAGGTCCGGGGCCATCTGAGTCCAGAAGGTCTCCCAAATTCCTTGGGAAATCCAACTATACCCGGGGTCTTCTCTTCATCCATCTGCATCATCGCCGTCCAGATTTCCTCCTTGGACAGGGGACGATCCAGATTCGTTTGTTGTTGGTCCGTCAGGGTCTTTTCCAGGGGTTTCAAAAAGTCTTCAATTTCCTTCTCCCTCATGTTCCTCTCCCGTAGAGCATATCTTGAGGTAAACAGGTCCTTCAAGAAGGACCCGGCTATCTGTAGGCAGTGAGGGGAGGAGGTGGCAATGTCTTGGTGTTCGGCCTGCAGGTCGTATAGCGCTTCTATGGTTGTTCTGTGTGAACGTGCTCGAGCCATTCTGAAGAATTTTTTGTCCATTGTACTTTCCGTTTGTAGCTTTGTCAGTCTTCCTCTTATTCGTGTTCCTTCCCAACGTTGTGTGACAAAGGTCTGGAGTCGCTGTTGTAGCCTTTGAATTTCTAAACAATCTTCTAGCTGTGTGTGCAGTGCGTGTTGAGCATTGTGTGAACTGTTTGGTTGATCTTGGTGTTCCAGTTGCTGCAGTTGTTGGTGCGTTTCCATTTCCTTCTGATGATTTCTCGCGGCTAGAAGTTTCGAATATTCTTGACATTTTTTACCCAGATAGAACAGTCCATTGTTAAACCAGTCTATGTCTTGCTGAAAATGCTGCCGTTGTGTGTGTCATAAGGTCCAATAGTCCTTAATGTAATTCTGGAAGGTATTTTGTTTTAAAATAGAGGTGTTGAGTTTGTAGAAGCCAGGTCCACAGTCGGGTTTCTGTCGAAACGGTAAGATGACAGTGCACATTTTGTGAACTAGGCCCGGGTACGGGCTGGCAGGTAAAATTGTTGCTAGGAGCAGCGATCCTGCCATGTCTTCCGAGATCAGAATTAAGTCTATCCGAGATCTCGCGTGGCTCTCAGTACCAGTCTTTCGTAGGCACGAATAGAACCTAGTATCTGGGTTTAGTCTTTGGAAGGAATCAAACACTTTTAGCGACAGATATAGCTCGTGGATTATCCGCTCATCCTCTTCCACATACGCCGGGGGTGGGGACGACGTTCGCCATCTGTCCATCTAACGATCCGGGGCTGCGTTACAGTCCCCTGCTATAATGACCGGAACCCCATCCAGGATTTGCGTCTTGAGGTTCTCAAAAAAGGTTCTCCTCTCGCTTACGGTGTTGGGGTGTAAACACAAAGCATGCATACGATTTCGATTTCCAGTGTGACCGGGATAGACACCCATCGGCCCCCTTCCTGATCTACCACCCAATGCACCGGGTCCGCCCTGGATTCGGGAGGAATCCAGATGGCCACCCCTGCGCTGCCCGGTTCTGGGGCACTGAAGGCCTTATATGGCCCGATCATTTTGTGGGTACGGTTGTGTTCTGGAGTGTTCATCAGGTGTGTTTCCTGCACACATACAATATTTGGTCAGTTTCTGCCTCCCACCCCCCTCATCAAGTCTCATATTGGATTTTGTTTTTCAAGCTTGCATGAGGCCAAACCATTCACGTTTAGAGACCTCAAATCCAGATCTGCTGCTCTCCTGCATTGGTTCCAGATGCGGTCCTTTTCGTACACCGCTCTGACTGGGTCCATCTTGCTATAATTATTCATATGCTCTTCGTATTTTACGACGTGTAATTGTCACTTAATGGCGAACCCATGGTAGCAGATCCCAGTCCCAGTCTGGAGTTCCCGCCAAGGGGCCGGATCTGAGGAGGGCACATAAACATTTCCGAACATCCTGTTCAGTCCAGGTATCACTATGCCCGACTTTGACTGTCTGCAAATTCATAAGCTGGGCACGAGTGTGCCATCTCAGGCCTGCCTCCTTGGTGGGATCGTAGCGTATGAATACGTCTCGCTGTGCTATTTTGTTGGGGCCTGTTGTGATCGAGGCTATTGTGTGTGCCCCTGGTGATAAACTTTATGAAATATGTTGCTGTAGATGCATCTGCAGAATGCCGACCGCCGCCTCAGATGTGCTGTTTTGTGGGTCCGCCCAGAATGATCTCCAGCCCTGTAGTGTGACCCCCCCCTGCCTGCCTTGCTCCACCGGAGACAGACCTACCTCCCGTTTTTCGTTTTTCTTTCGAACCGGGATAAGCAGTATAGCCTCCTGCGACAAGGAGCCGGAGTCACAACCCATTCTGGGGAGTGGGGTATCTTGCGCCGGGTGCAACGCCCACAAGGAGCTTACCAATCCTCTCACAGAGTACGAACAACCACCAGAAACTTTCAAATATATAGACCGGGGGGAAAAAATAGAGTGGAAGTGTTTTGACTCAGTTCAATTTGGGCCTCGGGTGGTGGTCCGTTCATCCTCTGGAAGTCGCGGCCGCACGACTTTTGGAGGTAGTACTGGTGGTTTAAGCCAGACATCGGTTGTGGGCCTGTTTCAGAGGCTGAAACGCGCTGCCGACTGCCGATTTATTCTGCACAAGGCGGGGGCCATGTATTAGCGGTTTAAAGTGGTTTCCAATCATTGACAAACCATCTATTACCATCAACATTTATTCTGCACAGGACCCCATAATTAAACTAAAACACCAGTACGTTGACTCCAAGGCTATTGAAGTCAAGCCTGAAAACGCCACCTGATGCGCGCCAAAAGAAACAAGAACTGGCGCGCAGGCCCCATTTTGGTTGCCGCCGCCGCCCCTTTTGGCCCGGTACCCTGCCCCTCGAGAGTTGTCCCCGTATACTGCCACTTATTTGTCTTTTTCAAGCAGGCAAAGCTGCTGGTGGTTTAATAACGTAAATCGCGCAGACGTAACGCTGGGCACATCTTTTGCTCACAACATCAAGGTAAGGGGTCTTTCGCCAAAGACCCTTTTTTTTTTTTTTTTTTTGCCAAAGACTGTTTTCCAAATGAACTCTGTAGTACAAGATCGAGTAGAATGCAATCCAACAGAATGAGTCTAGAAGACCAACGAAGGTCACAAAAGAAAAGAAGCGGAAAAGTTCTGACAGTGCGGCGGGATGCTCATCATCATCGGAGCGTTCGCCTAAACAACTCTTATCCCTTGCACTATCGGGTCGCACTATGTCATATGACGGTTCTTCGTCCTCAGCCATATCTCCAATCTGCTTACTTATTCCGGGATTTAAAGGTAGTTTTATCATCGCACGTGTTCTCGGGCGTATGCCAAGTTTTTACTTCTTATTTCTCTCTCTTTGCCCCCCCCGGGTAATGAGCCTCCTCACAGTCTGTCTGCTCCTCCTCCTATCTCCCAACGTGCGGACTGCTATCATCTCCTTTTTCTTATTTTTCTTACATATAGTGCACGTAGCAAACCAAAAAAAAAAAAAAAAAAAACAAACAAACAAACAAACAAACAAACAAACAAACAAACAAACAAACCAATTTTAGCTTTCCATCGATCCACGCTACTCTTCACTTAAGTCACCATCCATGAGCACCCATTCTCCAGCGATGTTTTCATCATCTCCTTTTTCTTACATAGGGCACGTAGCAAAAAAAGATCCAAAAAAAAAGAAAAGGAAAAAAAAAGCAAATCAATTGCATCAGCTTTCTAACGATCCACGCTACTCTTCACTTAAGGCACAATCCATGAGCATCCGTTCTCCTCCTCCTTCCTCAATCAGTCCATTAGCATCCGTCAACAGTTCTTTTTTCTTCTTATCATTAGTTATAAGGTTGCATGAACTTGCATCCATAAATCAGTTCTACCAGCTTCTACATCACACTCCGTGGACCCTCTGACCTGGGCCGACGATGCCTCGTCCAGAGATCTCACCTTCTCTTTTGAGAGGGACGCCAGGCCCGGTTCTCGGGTTTGTAAAATAATTACCTCTTTTTTTTTTCTTTTTTTTTCTTAATAGCTTTCAGCCACTTAGCCCCATTGTGGTTAGTAACCATACCCACAGTTCGCTTCCACCTTTTTTTTTGTTTTTGTTTTTTCCTCCTATGAATGATAATATGATTGTGAATCATCATTACTTTGAGCAAATCTGGCTGCGGAAGATAAAAAGTCGGCATCAGATAGGTACCCCAGTCATGCTTCCCTTCTTCTCCTCTCCTCTTCCTACTCCTCTCCTTCCACATGTCCCATTCTATTCCTAAAAAAGATGGTTGGGTTACTTATCCAAAGGTTGGGTTACCTATCCGATACCATCTATCGGATGGTTGGGTAACCTATCCGATTCCGTCTATCCGATGGTTGGGGTTCCTATCCGATGGCTGGGTTACCTTTTGGATAGGTAACCCAACCATTGCATAGGTAACCCAACCATCGGATTAGGTGACCGAACCATCGGATATGTAAACCAACCATGGGTTACCTCTCCGAGACCATCTATCTGATGGTTGGGTTACCTGTCCAATACCGTTTATCCAATGGTTGGGTTTCCTATCGGATGGTTGGGTTACCTTTTGGATATAGGTAACCCAACCATTGCATAGGTAAACCAACCATCGGATTAGGTGACCGAACCATCGGATATGTAACCCAACCACCACATAGGTAACCCAACCATCGGAAAGGTAACCCAACCATTGTAACCCAACCATCGCATAGGTAAGCCAACCATCGGAAAGGCAACCCAACCATCGGATTAGGTAACCCAACCATCGGATATGTAACCCAACCGTCGGATAGGCAGTGGATAGGCATTGGTTTGCAAATCTTGATTATTACAGACCTTTATTGCAGTAATTTTGTCAGGCCTCCAGAGACCAGATTCGGAGTGCAATATAATTTCCACAAATTTTCAGATCCAAAATTTTCCAACTGAATCAATTATGGATTTTTTTGTCTACCTTCAATTCTACAAGCATATTTGTGTTCATTCCAAGTTTTAAGTCCAACACTTCCTTTTTGTTGTCTACACATCCACATACTGTAATTTACATAATGAAGAGAGAAATTTGATGATAATTTTAAAATAGACATAACCGGAAGAGGCAATTGCATTCAGATCAAGCTCCTTCATCATTTTCATGTATGGCACGTAATACATATACCTTCCTTCATCTCTAATAGTAGCGGAGTGTACCACCAATGGTTACGATCCAGAAGTCCGGACCGCAGCGCAGACAGTCTGGGTCTGGAGTGTCCGGGTTTGGTGTCCGGTCCAGAGTGTCCGGATCCATCCCCCCACCTCCACCCCAAAAGAAAATCCGACTTTTAAGAAAATCATTTAAATTATGAGTGGGGAACCGGGTCGCCCGGGTGACTGGCCACGGCCCGGGGGAGGTCCCGGGCGGCCTGGTCGAGGCGGGCATCCAGTTGGGGGCCGGCCCCCCCCAGCGCAGTCACTTGCCGGGGGGTTTCAGAGGCCTGCTTTGTTTTTTGAGTTTATCATCGGCTCTGTGGCCGTCGATCCTCCATGATCGACAGCCGCAGAGCCATGGGATCTTGGCGCTAAAATCTCTCCCCCTCCTTCAAACCTTCAATCCGCGGGTTGGTTTGCCACTCGCCCCCCAGCACGATCCCAGTTGCCGACCTCCTACTGTTGCGCCCTTGCCCGTCGCCCGTCGCCATCGCCATCAGATGTGCAGCTGCTGCTGCTCCGACGAAAGCCCCGACTGTCCTGCCGCTGCTGCTACGACCAAGGCCCGGACTGTCCTGCTGCTGCTGCTACGACGAAGGCCCTGGTGCTACGACGAAGGCCCCGACGACGAAGGCCCCGACAACGAAGGCCCCGACAACGAAGGCCCCCACGACGAAGGCTCCGTTCTTCTTCTTTTCCTTCTTCTTTTTCTTCTTTGTGCCCATCGCCCGCCGCCCGTTGCCCGTCGCCCGTCGCCCGTCCCCCGTCGCCCGTCGCCATCGCCATCAGGTGTGCAACGAAGGCCCCGACTGTCCTGCTGCTGCTGGTACGACGAAGGCCCCAACTGTCCTAATGTTGCTGGTACGACGAAGGCCCCGACTATCTTGGTGCTGCTGCCACGACGAAGGCCCCGACGACGAAGGCGATGTTCTTCTTCTTCTTCTTCTTCTTCTTCTTCTTCTTCTTCTTCTTCTTCTCCTAGTTCGTCGACATTCGGTAGGTCACGTGAGACACGACAGGTTACCAAAAAAAAAAGAAAACACGACCGTCCTCCTCCCCTACTTCTCCGCTCATCTTCTTCTTCTCCTTCTTATTTTCTCCTCGTCATCATCTCGTCTTCCACTTCTTTCCCTCCTTGCCCTCGTGTTTTCATCTTTCCCCTTGACCTTTCTTGATCTTCTTCTTCCCCTCCTCACACCTCTTCTTCTTCTTCTTCTTCTTCTTCTTCTTCTTCTTCTTCTTCTTCTTCTTCTTCTTTCTAATAACTACCTCATTAGGTCTTCTTCTCTCCTCGTCTTCTTCTTTCCCTCCTTCCCTACTCCTACCTGCCTTTCTCCATACCCTACTGCCGCCGCCATACCGTATCGAAGCCATGCTTCTTCTTCTTCTTCTTCTTCTAGATCATTTGGCAGGTCACATGAGATACGAGAGGCCATCCACCTACCCC
>BFEA01000602.1:915982-930126 GCA_003427395.1 Chara braunii | reverse complement strand
TCTTCTTCTACTTCTTCTTCTTCTCTCCTTCTCCTCCTTCTTCTTCTCTCCCCGTCCTCCTCCACTCATCTTCTTCGTCTTCCCCTCATCCACCTCGCGCTTCCATTTTCCTCCATAACCTTTCGTCTTCTTCTTTGTCTTCCCATTTTCCCCCACTCGTTTTCTTTCTCCTTCTCTTCTTCTTCTTCTTCTTCTTTTATTCTTCTCCTTCTGATTCTTTTTCTTCTTCCAGTTCGTCGATATTCGGTAGGTCACGTGAGACACGTTAGGTTAAAAAAAAAAAAAATTGAAGGCCATCCCCCTCCCCCTCCTTCTTCGGTCATCTTCTTCTGCTCCTTCTCTCCTCGTTGTCCTCTCGTTTTCTTCTTCTTCCCCTTCTCCCCCTTGCGTTTTCATCTTCTCCTCGATCTTTCTTCATTTTCTTCTTCTTCCCCTCCTCACGTCTCTTCTTCTTCTTCTTCTTCCTTCCTCCTCATTAGGTCTTCTTCTCTCATCGTCTTCTTCTTTCCCTCCTTCCCTACTCCTCCTTGCCTTTCTCCATCCTCCATCCTTCATCCCTCCCTCCCTCAATCCCATATCGCCATCCTCCATCATCCATCCATCCATCCATCACTCCCTTCATCCCATCTCGCCACTCTCCATCCTCTATCATCCATCCCTCCCTCTCTCCATCCGATCTTGCCATCCTCCATCCTCCACCCTCCATCCCTCCCTCCCTCCATCCCATCTCGCCATCCTCCATCATCCATTCATCCATCACTCCCTCCCTCCCATCTCGCCATTCTCCATCCTCCATCCTCCATCCTCCATCCCATCTCATCCTCCATCCTCCATCCTCCATCCTCCATCCTATCTGGCCATTCTCCCTCCTCCCTCCTCCATCCTCCATCCTCCATCCCTCCCTCCATTCCATCTCGCCATCCTCCATCCTCCATCATGCATCCATCCATCGATCACTACCTCCATCCCTCCATCCATCCCATTTCGTCATCCCTCCCCCAATCCATCCATCCATCTTCTTCTTCTTCTTCTTGAACGCCGTTAAGCAGTCTCCCTCCGTCCCTCCATCCTCCCATCTCGCCATCCCTCCATCCTCCCATCTTGGCAACGTACAGGAATAGCCCCCAACCCCCAGACACCCTCCCAACCCCAGCACCCCCCACCCAGTCCAACCTCCCTCCGCCCCCCCCTCCACCACCAAAATTTTACTGCAGATTCGAGGTCCTCTCGCCGAGCGCAGAACGACCCCGGTTCCAAAATAATAATAATAATAATAATAATAATGGGTGTTTTTCTGGCCCGCTCGGTTTACCCGGGCGACCCCCCCGGGTCTGCCCGGCCGGGCCCGGCCAGGCGGCGTAAAAAATCTGAAAAAAAAATATTTTTGGCCGAGTACCATCTCGAAATTCGTAGCCAAATCCACGTGTGCTTCCTCTATCGTTGATGGCCAACCTCTATCGAAGGCCTCCAACAGAGAAGACGAGGGATCGATACCAACTGCAATCGACATCGACATCGGCAGTGCATCCCGCGGGCGTTCGTCCACATTGGATGTAATCGCCATCGCCCGAAAGACACGTGGCGATATACGCAGCTTCTTTTAGAAGTACTCCTCCGTCGCATCATCGCATTGCCTGAGATCTTCCCACGCTCCCCCCGTCCTCCTTTTCATCCACCATCTCGGCGTCGCTCGTGGAAGAATACTGCAACCCATGGCGCAACAAACCTGAACTGCAGCCTTGGTGATGGCCATGGTATCCAGCCCTTCGACCGGAACTTGATGAAGCGTCTTCCTCCTCCACGCGCGGATCTACGCTCTCATTCTTCCCAATGCCCTCTCCTGCTGACAACAAAAGAGCACGGTCGTCACGGCCGCTGCCACGGCCGTCTTCTGGATTGTCGTCAACTTCGCACGTCTGTCATCGTTGCCGCCCTCCATCGGCACGTGTGTTGCAATGCTCATGAACCACGAAAATACAACAGCCTACCAGCCATGACCACGGTAACCTCAACGCCAAGTCCCCGACGACGTTCCCCTTGTGTGCTTGACTCAACACACAGGCTCAGCGACATCCAGAGGCAATGGCGATGGATCTTCGTGGGGCGCTCACAAATTCGTGGCGACGTACGAGAACGCGACTGCGCCGCTGCAAATGCTCGTTTCCCCCGTTGCAGATATGGACGCCACCTGCCCCACGTTGCCGTCATGACGTCCAACACCCAATTTGAAATTTGATTTTCGAACGGGGAGGTCCATTGCTTTTAAGTTTTTTTTTTCCAGTCACCAGCGCCTTTCAAAATTTCCCGCCTTCGGCAGCTGGACCACACCGCAGCAAGACGAACATCACCCAATTGACCAAGGCATTGCCCCTCCCACGACCGACTATAACATTATGAAAATGGCCGCCGCCGACCGAAAGGAATCATCCTCGGGAGACCACCGCAAGGATAGGTGGAACGGCCGCGGGAATTTTATTGAAACCCCCAAGGAAACTTCCTTCGGCCCCGAGGACGCCCCAAGGAGTGTCTAACGAGCCCCTATTCTGGTATCAAATTTTGGAATCGTAGCATAGCCCGCTTAGAGCATCCGGTTAGTTTTTTCCGAACATCCTGTACTTTTTCTTTTCTTTTTTTTGAACAACATTGTTAAGGGACGCTGGGCCCGGTTCCCAGCTTGTATTTCTAATAAAGATTTTACTGAACACCCTGTACTTCTTCGTGCCTATTTCCTCCGTAACAGCAACTGCATTATCGTCAATTTCATGTAGGATTGTCACATACAAGCACCGTGCGACCTTCATTACCACCAACACTTTGCAAAGCTATGGACCTCGTTTCTCGGCACAAGGCATCCTTATATGTGTGCGACGTATCGGTTCGTAGCTGTAGATTATATTCTTCACATAGGCTGCCAAGCCAGTTCATCGCATCCGGCTTCCATTTTGGCCTTCAAGATGGTCCGTAGCGATCTTGCTAGCTTCAACTTGTTGGACTGCCGCTGCCTTACTGATGTCAACTGTCACCTCGTTGGTTGGTCCGACCGGTAACGCTTCCGTCGGCGCTAAGCGCTCGGACCAAGCGTTGTTTCGTCTGCCAACGGGAAATGTGGCTGGTCGCAGGGCGTACCACCGTGATATGCCCGCGGTAGTGCCGAGGCGTCGTCATGTACCACTTGTGGGAGGTCATAGCTAGGGTTCTGGCTATGCAGGCTGCCCGGGCAGTCACCCGAAAGGTCCAACAATTGGAGAGTCTCGTGTCATAATGAAATAAGGTAGTTTCATGGTACGTACTAGTGTCTTTTTTCAGTAAATTGTCATCTGGTAGAGTCAACTGGAACGACTAGCGAATCACCTCGACGTGGATATGGCGAAAGTTACAATGAAGGCGGGGCTCAAGCAGTAGTGGGAGACCCAGGAAGAGGGAGGGGAGCTCGATCCCCCCCGCAAGTACCAGGAGCAGAGGCTAACGATGAAGACCGATTGAAGGAACTGGTCAGATTCTGCTATGAAGAAGGCTATATGCCAAGTGACATCGATCCTGGAGAAATGACCATCGAAGGCTGCAAAGTGAGGTTTAAAGTAAACATATCGCTCGACCAAACCAAGATAAGGTGGCTAATAGAACATACGGTCACTTTTATCTTTCGAGTAGGAACGCGCTTTCTGCCACGAAATGTCAAACTTGAAGATGACATTATTTGAGCCTACGAAGACAACAAGATAACGGAGGGGAGCTTTGACCCTCAAACGTTTCGACGTGGGAGGATCAAAATTGAGTCCCCTAGCGTGGTGTCTTACGTGGCGAAGTCGAGAGAGATAGCGACATGGCTTATCAACAAGGGATCGGATGAGTTGACGATCGGCCCAGAACACTACGCTTTCGAGTTTAAGCCTTGGCTCACGAAAGCACAATTACGCCAACAGAGACAAATCGAAGATGAGGAGAAACTTTTGGGTGGTGGCCATACAGGTCCCACTCGATGCGTTTTTGTACTTGGAGTGCCTAGTCAGGAGAGCGATAGGACCTGTTATTCGCTCGCATCCACCAGAACAGGATCGAATGAAACCGACTCTAGTCAATATCAAGTTTGATATCGAGCCGGCGGCAAGAGAGAACATGAAAGACAAGATATGGGTGGATACGTCCGAGGGCGATTCATTGGAGGTTAAACTTGCTTCCTCAACCACTCGTCGATGGAAAAGGTGTAGAGCCTTCTTTCACTCGGAGGCAGAGTGCAGGCGAGGCAACCGTCAGCGCGCTCCCTCAACATCAACACCCACTGGCACGGCTCCAGGGCAAGCTGGAGGACAAACCTCCCCCTCAGTTCGGCACTATCAAGGCCCTCTCGGGCCAGGGGTTACCTCAGCTACTACCGCCAGCGCAAGTACTGCTTCATCAGCCCCTCCGCCGCCGGGAATCCAACCTCAAGGAGTGACGTCCTTTCTCAATCCAGCCTTCTCTCCCGGACTTCACGCAATCCCGACAGACCCCAAACAGCGAAGGACCTTCTTCGAAGAACTACTGTACATCATTCCCAACAGGGATCGCATCTGTTTAGTGGGAGACTGGAACACATCACTTGATCTCCCAATGACATCACAAGCAGTGGAATATCCAACAGATAAAGCCGTTCTTCTTAGCCTGATGAATTTTCTAGAACTGACAGACTCATATCGACTGATGCACCCTGATAAGAAAGGCTTCACGTGGTTCTCAAATCCTAGAGAAAACATAGGGACGGTCAGACGAAGATTGGACTACTTCCTTACCTCCGCGAACCTTTGGGACTCCACCACTGCAGTATCAGAATGGATGCAACCCTTCTCTGATCACAAACCAGTAACTATAACGATACTTACCTCAAAACTGAGTCGTGGGCGCGGTCTCTTCAGATTCAATACACATAATCTAGAAGATGAAGGATTGGTGAAATGGATGAAAGAGTTATGGAATAGTTGGAAAGATGGCCACCCGTTGTATAAAGACGCTGCAACCTGGTGGGAAACAGGCACACAACTTTTTTCCAACCTACTCTCCGTCTTTTCTAGGATTCTAGGATAAGTAATTTCCATAGAAATAAACAGGAAGAACGGCTCCTCCACGAGATTGAGTATGCGGAAAGTAGAATGGCTCAATGCAACGTTTCACAACTCGTCTGGGGTAAACAAAGGGCAAAACTAATTACTGAATGGGACAACCTGCAGATAAAAAAATCAGAGGTGTGGTCTGAAAGACTACGTGTGAAAGGAATCACGGTCTATGACCGTGTGACAAAGGAGTCCTTCCGAAGACTTCTTCCGAGGAGATCCTCAGTTCCGATGCGAGAACTTAGCTATCCCTTTGACCGGGAAAGGCCGAAGGCAACTGACCCAGATGATCTCTGTAACTATGCAGTTGCATACTACAAAGACATCCTCACTTCCACGCTCCAAGGTAAGAATGTGACTAGTGACCTGCACCTCTCATCCAATCACTGGGCAAATACCACTCTTCGTCTATCAACAGTGGGATGCTTAAACCTGGATCGCCCCATTACGGTAACTGAAGCACACGCTGCCTTGAAAGCTATGTCCAAAGGCAAAGCCCCGGGGGACGATGGAATCCCGGTGGAACTGTACTTGACCATTTGGAGCGAAGTTGGTGACAGTTTAGTGGAAATCTACAATGATGTCTTGGAGGGAGGGAATCTGTCGACCAGTATGTGTAGAGGTATAATCCTTGTTATGTTAAAAAAAGGCGACCGGACTGAAATACGAAATTGGAGGCTTATCTCAGTGCTCAATGTCTCCTACAAAATACTTGCAAAGATCCTTGCAAGGAGACTGGGACGTTACCTACCAGATAATTGTTGTGGAAACCCTTGAAATCATCCATAACGAAGAGCTGAACTTTGCGGTCCTCCTTCTAGATCTAGAGAAAGCATACTACCGGGTGAACTGGTCATATGTCTTGACAACTCTAAAGATAATGGGGTTTGGAGAATTTTTTTCCATTTGGGTGTCCGCCCTGTACACAATGTCTACAACATCAGTAATGATTAACGGCAGAGTCTCTCGCGAATTCTCGTTAACTCGATCATTAAGACAGGGGTGCCCCCTAGCCCCCCTATTATTCACGATCCAAATGGATTCTATTCTAAACAACATTAGATCTCATCAAGACATCATTGGGTTCCCCACGGGCTCCATGGAATACAAAGTAAAGGCCCTCGCCGATGACCTCTTCTCCTCCTTTGAACCTGCAGTGGAATGGGGCATGCGTAGGATTAAAGAAAATCAATATGAGAGATTTTTGGGAATTCAAATCTCACTTCTACTAGCATGTTCAGGAGACCAGGATGATCTGCCACTGCATAAAACGCTATAGAGATTGATTTCCTGGGGCAAAGCTCCTCACCTTCTCTTATTTGATCGGGGCATGGTAATCAATGGAGCACTCTTTGCGTTGTTGTGGTTTGTAGGTACAGTAAGAGGGTTGGGGAAACATCTGTACATGTTAGTCAGACGCAGGGCAGCCAAATTTCTATGGAAGCCGTACGCAGGTGAAGAGGACCAGTTTCTGTCAAAAGTAGCCTGGGAAATGCTTTGTCTCCCCCGAACCGAAGGGGGACTGGGTATTCTTGACCCAAAAAAATAGAATGCAGCTATGTTGATCAAGTGGATTCTGAAAGCAGTTCTAGACCCTTCGGAAACACACTGGATCCAATTGGCAGAACGAATCCTAGCTCGGGAATGAAATCTAAAACGACCTACAGACGTTTGGACATGCCTCATGCTCTATTCCTTTCAGAGAAGATTGATCAAATCTTCATTTTGGAAAGCAGTCATCCAAGCCTGGAAATCATTGCGCCCTGATGTCTGGGTCGAACCTAACACGAAAACCGAGGTCTTGGCACAACCGCTATTCGAGAATCCTCACATTCGATGTGCCCGAGGAGAATGAATTAAAGTAGATACTGCGGTGGGTAGCTTTGGTAGACGCTGGATAGAAAAAGGGATACTACAAATCGGAGACATCTGGGATGAAATCAGAGGAACGTGGAAGACAGACCCTGACCTGAGAATGGAATTGGGACATATTCGCAACTTGGAAATCAAGAAGAACACGTTAATTAATGCCATCCCTCCGCATTGGAAGTAATTACTTGATTCCACCAGAACAGAACCACCAGACCCTTACAAGAGAACGGAAGGATGGTGGCTTGCAGAGGGCACCCCCCCACAACCCCCAAACCCATCCACCCCAATGTCTTGGACCACGGGTGACCAAACACTCCGATATTTAGGCATTATGGTAATTAGGGATGGCATCTGGCAAGGAATGGGGGAGACTCTACTTGCCAGAGCAATAACCCGGCTAGCCACCTATAACAAAGCCCAGGCCTCCCTTCTAGGGAGAGCCCTGATCATCAACTCAGCGGTATTTTCCACTCTGTGGTACATGGCCTCCATATGGTGGCCCCCTCGACGACGACCTGAAGAAGCTGAAGGCTAGAACCAGGTGCTATCTGTGGACTGGTGACCACAGCAAAACCTCCTGCATAAACAAGGTTGCATGACAAACTGTTATCAGAAAACCACAAGAAGGAGGGCTAGGTATAATCGACCCTAAACAGGAAGCGATGGCCCTCCAAATGAAATGGATAATCAAAATCCTTACCAAATAAGCCCTCCCGTGGACCAAGATGGCTTTAGACAGCATAAGGAGATTGACACCAGTAGCGAACCCACCGAACATGAGCGGCCTGTTCTGGATCATGGCAAAGGATTGGACAACTAAATCAGGGAGATCAGCAAGGAAATATAACCCAACGACCCCCATTCAGCCCCCAACAACATCCACCTCCTATTGGGCACCGATCCTGAAGGCCTGGTGTCGTCTGATTCCAGAAAAGAAAGAACCCCCGAGCAACAAAGAGGAAGTTCTACGACAACCCCTGTTCTGCAACCCATGGATCAAGGACACAGAGGGCAGATCGTGGACTGCCCTCTCCGGCCCAAAGACCGGAGATGGCTGTCTTGGGTGGAGAGAGGAGTATGGCAGGTCAAACATCTTTGGTCTGAGGACCGACAGGAATGGCTCACTGCACAGGACCTTCACACTCCCTTAAAAGGCTGCCACCTACTGACCACCAACCTGACAGAAATCCTCCAAAGCATCCCCTCCCCATGGACGACCCTCCTAAAGGAGGTACATATATGGAAGCCAGGAGACTGGGGACTACTCTACACACAGACTCCACCAACAAGAGCCTATCGCTTCATGTCAAAACCGAACTCAACCAACTACCAGGCCAACTTCGTATCCTACCCCATCACCAAACACAACATATATGAACTAGAGGTCCTAAACAAAACGCCACAACACGAACAAATAGAAACCTACCTCCTTAGGAAGGTAAGAGTATCCCACAAGAAACCCTGGCTAATAGTCCAACCGGAACTCAGCATCAAAGAGTTGGAATTCTACCCAAAGGAATGGATATGGGACCTAGACGCGGCCGACAAACCAAGGATGATAACAGAATACGACGTTAAGTTCGGATATAGCCGGGGGCTACAAACTAGAGACCCGAACCCAGGGCTGGCGGAGAAGTGGAGAACCATACTGAACCTAGATGCGACGGCCCCCATCTCCATCAGATGGACCAAATACCTTCTCATCAGACCAATCAGAATCCGGAGCATGCAATGGCTAATAGCACATGCAGCCCTACCAGTCAACCAGTGGTTACACGTGAGAAGGAAGCATTCCGATCTTGACAGCTCAGAACGATGCGCAATGTGCAACAGCGACTCACCCGAAGACATCCCCCACTGCCTCCTCTTCTGCCGAGAAGCAGCCTGGATATGGAAGAAGATCCGGGAGCTATGGTCGACTCTGTTCGCCGCGCCACCCCCTAACGTCCCCCCCATCTCTATCCTACTCCTAACTAACATCCCCAGCAACATCACAGTTGAATCTGGCTCTGTGGGTGATATGGAAATGCAGGTGCACTCAGACAGTCGAGGGAACAGCGGTGGCAAGGGAAGAGATGTGGGCACTACTGCTGAGCATGGCAGAGACGGAAATCAGGAGCAGATGGCGGAGATTAGTGAACTCAACGAGGTACAGGCCAGAAGGACAAGCAACCAAGAAACGAACGTTCACAAGGAACTGGCTGATCAAGGAAGGGCAAGGTGGCAACGATAAGTGAAAACAGACTGAGATGGAAGAAGTGGCACCAGGCACATTCACGAAAGACTACGAGGATACCTGCCGAGAGATCTGACTAAAGGAGCCGTATGGTGATCAACGAAAGTAGGACCGGAAGCATAGAAAAAATAAAGGGGAGATCGATGTGGAAGAAATGGCACAGCACAACTCCAACAAGGACGGTTGACCCAGTGATAGGCAAACTGAGATTTTCATCTCAACAGTATAGACAACTCTCCATTTTTCTTGCTTTATACGAATCAGCCGACAGAATCTTAACAGATTCTGAGAGGAAAAATGGTAGGGCAAGCTGACAGTCAATCCTCCGGATAGGGAGCAATCAATGCTGGTCAGGGTTCCTTCGGCCAGACGGAAGGAAGCGTGAGTGTTCACCATGTATCTCAAATGTTGACTTGCCGGTGGAAAGGAACCGGACTGATGCTCCGCAGAATGGATATGGAGCCAGGACCATAAGGACCTGTTTTTAATGTAAAAAAAAAAAAAAAAAAAAAAAAAAAAAAAAAAAAAAAAAAGACCCGCCAGGCACATGGTATATCTCAAATGAACCAGACAATTTGACCCAGATATGGAGACTCACTCCGATTGAACCAGATGGGAAGAGAATCTTCCAAGGGTGGACACACTGCAGCCCAAACAGCCTGGTTATGTCAAAGCCAGAACACCAACCACAACTGGGGTCATCCTTGGTGCAGATTAGGGTGATCGAGGAAATGAAGACTGGTGGAGAAATGACATGTGCTATCTTTGCACAAGGGAAACCGATAAGTAAATTAAAACTAGACCCAAAAAAGTGGGAATGGCGTGCGGTTGGTAATGCAGGCCAAAACGTGTGCCTCCTAGACTACACTCAGAAACTAGGTTATAGATTAATTCTACCAACAAAAGATCCCCTGGTCACAGCTACACCGAGATGGCAAGCTGTACTGACGATCCAACCACAAGATATTGCAGCAGCAATAAAAAGATGTTGGCAACAGTTGAAAATTATCCCAAACCAGCGCCATGCTGCCATCTTGTGACTCTTGTCGCTGTTGGCTTCACCTTCTGCAGTGTGGCTTGCAGAACATGGAATGACACTCGATCTTACCTGCATGCGCTGCCAATGGGCATTTGAATCAACGGTACACTTATGGTGGGACTGTCCAGCTTCAATGCGAATTTGGAAGTGGTGGTCCAAGGAACGGCGATGAATCTCAGACAATGCGATAACTTGGGATAAGCTGTGGGTTCTCTTGGGTGGATTGCCACCGGTTTCATCAGTGAACAAAGGTCGGGGCTACGTGGCTTAAGTTCTGCGAGCAGTATTGATATCGGTGATTTGGCAAGGACGCAACGATCAAGCCTTTCACAACAAGGACTGGACCAACAAACAAATCCGTGCATCCGCAAAACAGAGTGAAAACATGGTGAAAACAAACGGGCTTGATCGAGAAGGAAAGTTCAACAGAGTGAAAACAAATCCGTGCATCCGCGAAAGTGCAACGATCAGACGGGCGATGTTAGCGGATTGGAGAAGGAAACTTCAACAGAGCGAAAACAAACTCAGTGGACTGAGATGGTTTTGTGAAACATGGTGCCTTCGGGGCTCTTTGGCGGAAGCAGAATCAGTGACACAGGTGACATTAGCCAAGTGGTTGTTCGAAAGATAGTTGTACCATGACCAACCTGGGATGCTCGGTTGCTGCAAGGATCGCAGTAGATTGGCAGCTTGGACCCTGTAAGCCCAAACAAACAAACAAACAAAAAAAAAAAAAAAAAAAAAAAAAAAAAAAAAAAAAAAAAAAAAAAGCGGAAGGAGTGTCCATAGACTAAGAGACCTTGAAGGAGCTCTCTATCACCGGATTAGGTGCTTTTATACCCCCTGTTGCTCTGGATTCGTGTGGTAGTTGGATTGGCCAAGACAGGCAGCTGGCCGGGAGGAAATAAGAACTCTAGTAGTCTTACCCCTTTTGTTTTAGATTCTGTAGAGAGATCCTCCGTAGGACCGATCCTCCGTAGGACTAATCTATATTCTTCTCTCAATCTTGTTTGTATATATTTGCCCCATCTATCTCATCCTCTCGCTACTCTATGTAGAGTACGGGGGACCACCACCCAACCAAACCTGGAACTCTCCCCAGCCCACGGGGTAGGTTGGCACCACAGCAGTGGTGCGAGAGCAAGGCTTGTATCAGCCCCTCATCACGATGATGCTGTGCGATCAGGTAAGATGCTCGACACTAGCATCAACAGTCCCCTCGTTCTTCGATACGGCAGAAATCAATAGTTGAAGTAAATAGCGAGGCTGTTTTGCGGGGCACCCAGGCACCCGACAAATGCCCCGACCCCCGGCACACGCCCGAGTGCCTGGCCAAGCACCCAACTTGTGCCTGGGAACACGCCTGGGCGCCCGGCCAGGCATCAGCCCCGGCCGGGTTTATCGGCAAGCCTAGTGCCCAAGGGAAAAAAAAAAGAGCGCCTTACGGCCCGCGGACGACAAGGCCCGTTCGCCAGGCACCGCACGAACCTCGCGGTTGCCGCTTCGAACGACCATAGCCGCGCGACTGGAGTGTTCACGGCCCCAGCTTTTGCCAGCTGAAGTGGGTAGCCCCACATGGGATCTGAAGGACGCAGTGACGCCAGCACACTGAAGACAACGACGTGGACGGGAGATTTTGCCACGACAGAGACACGGTCAACGTGGTCAACACGGTCATCGATGCCGATGGCCGCGACTGAGGCTTTACTTCAGGGCTCCGCCCAGTGGTTTTCGCTTCTTCAGACGAGTCATGACCTTCTCCGATAGAAGGTGGATGAGATGAGGCTGGTGGCTGATGGGGGGAACACACTGCCATATCTCACACACCAGAGCATGATGCAGAGCCTTGTGCACATTATCACGAAGCTGGAGGAGGGGCCAGCTTCTTATTTGGCAAGGTTTATTGACCAGCAACAAGTGGCGACTTTGATGCAACACTGCTACACAATCTTTGAGGAGGGGCAAGCACTGTGCGCCGTGTCCATGGAGCGCTGGTAGATCTGGAGGAAGAGGATGACTCGCCATCATCACCCGCAACACCTACGCAAGTGGCAGGATGTCCATGCATCCGCAACAACAGGGACAACAACAACAACAATAACAAAACAGCAATAACAACATCAGCAACAAGGACAACAACGGCAATATCGATGCTGCTGCTGCCGGTCCCTTTGATGGTGATTTTGGTGAGATCGGCGGCATGAACAGCCATGACAACACCAACAACAACAACACCGGCAGTGATGTTGTCGGTGTCATTTCATGGTCGTGTGTTGATGAAAGCGGCAACAACAACCACAATAGCAACGACAACAACAACAACAACAACAATGACAACAAAAACAATGACAACAACAACAGCAACAATGTCAACAACAACAACAACGGCAACACAGAGGACACCAGTTTTGGTGACGGTGATTTCGATACTGGCGAGATCGGCGGTACCATCAGCAGCAATTACAACGATAACAGCAACGACCAAATCATCGACAGGGCGACAGGCGAAATCAACATCAACAATAACGCGGTGAGTGCGCCGGGGGATGGGTGACGACTCTTTTCTCCTCTTGCCCCCTTCTCTTCTCTGTTCCGGCCGCCGCTTATTGAATGGGGGGTGTGGAAAGGCACACTGTGGTGGCGTGAGGATGTGGGGTAGGGATAGGACCTCCAGCTGGTTTTTGTCGACAGGTAATATTGTCACATCTTCGCCTGTTTTGTTTCGATAAACGTTTGCCCATTGCGAATTTTGATGGGCACACCAATCATAATGAACACAAGTATCTGCCATGCGGCGGGCCGGGGAGAGGTGCTGTTGCATATGTCACTAGGGTTTGTTGGTTGTTCCTAGGGCATGTCGCTTGGTCCCGGCCACGTGGAGAGGGCAGAAGAGTAGGTGTCTAATTTGACTTTTGCTGCTCTTTCATCCTCCTGTAATTTCGCTTTCTCTCTTTGAATTGGTGTTCTCCCCTCTTGAGCGGGTTTTGTTTATTACTGTTTTAGGGGAGACACGTGCTGGCAACACTGGGTAGAAAAATGGCAGAAGTAGAAACCAAACCTTGTCCGGATCTTTCCCCTTCGTACTGTATCAGTGTAGTAGTTGATTACGGCAGGGTAAGGGTCCTAGGGTTTGATGGACAGTCAATCCCCTCGCTCGATGGCAATCAATGCTGCCCATCACCGCGTGCCTGCGCATTTACAACTGTTCAAACATTCGATTACAATGATCTGGGACGCTGGACCCGCTTTCCAGCAGGTGTTGCTCCCCACCAATAGATGGAGCCCTCCCGAGACTGCTAGTGGTGTCTGCTCCTATCAGCACCCCTGGGCCCTAGCATCATCTTGAGTTGTTTTCTTGTAAAAAAAAAAGAAAAAAGAAAAAAAAGAAAAAGAAACGAAAAACAAAATCCAGATTTTTTTTTTTTTTTTTTGTAGAATTGGAATACAAACGACTTTTGGCTGAGGTTCATATCATCTGGAGCATGGTCCCACTAGCAGCGGGATAGGATAGACTTGAGTTTGTGTGGCATATTAGTGACCCAAAATTTGCCGTGCAGTACTCGTGATCCCACGGTCAGTATTTTACATTTATTACCCGGGAAAAGTAAGGAGATCTTTGTTCCCCTCCTCCTCTCCTTAAACCACCAGTACTTGGCCCAGCTATCGGACGCGGGCCTTTCCCGTTAACGCGCCGACACCTTCGGGGGTCGGCCAAGGCAAGGCCCGGTCGCTGCTTGAAGGCCGGGCCCCGGTACTATCGGCATGACACAAAGGGTATTTAGAACGAAAACTGAAAAAAAAAATGAAATACGAAAACAAAGAAAACACAAAAGAACGGGCAAAAAAAAGAAAACGGACGAGAGAGAGAGAGAGAGAGAGAGAGAGAGAGAGAGAGAGAGAGAGAGAGAGG
>BFEA01000602.1:780773-790939 GCA_003427395.1 Chara braunii | reverse complement strand
GAGAGAGAGAGAGAGAGAGAGAGAGAGAGAGAGAGAGAGAGAGAGAGAGAGAGAGAGAGTTGTACATAGTGAACTGTTTGTGTTGGATTGTTGTTTTGGTGTTAGTTATCTGACTTTTTTTTTGCCGTTTGGGTAAGGGCCGCATTTGGAGATGATTCCGTTTTAGGGCCCTGGGAAACGAGGGAAAATTGCGGGCCGGGGCTCAGCGCTACCGGGAGCGCTGGCCCCCATATCGACACCGTGTTTTCACGGCAATAGTTGATACCTTCCGGAGGTTGGCGCATTGTGGTACACGACGATACTTGGATGGTAGTTGCGTGGGATGAGGGTGGTTGTGCCTTGGCAACGTGGTACGTTTCTACGTTTTCTACCACTGCGTGAGGAGGGACGTGCGATGAGACGGGGAGAAGTGGGTTTGGTGCTGCTTTCGTTTCCCTGAGAATATTACCCTTAGGTCTGCTCTTGGTGAAGATTCTAACGGCGGGCTACGAGAGATGGCGGACCAAGTAGGTTTCTGCCGCCATTGATGTTCTTTCTCTCTCCAGACTACCGGCGAGGGGTCGTCGACGGGCTCGGCGGTTTGGGCTCGCTACGTGGCTGTGTTGTGGTAAGTGTTGGCCACGGTCTGACAATCTTCATTGTTAAACTTTTTGGTTAGATGCGATGCAGGTCACGAGCAACTGAGATGCTTTTGAAGCCGATGAAGGAGGAGGTGGAGGTTGGGAGAGAGAGAGAACATGACATGTGCGGGGGGGGGGAATTAAGGTTGGTAAGGAATTATGTAGATTGTCCGTTGTTTTTCCTAAGTGACAAGACTAATGGTTGAGGTGCTAATTTCCTACTGATTACAAACCTATAAAATCCCTACTGAGTGTTTTTTTTTTTTCTATTGTAAAACATGATCTTGATTTTTCTGACGATGATGCATTCTGCTGCTGGCGTGACCGGGGAATTTTTTCAGTGGTTGTTTTTCAATGGTTTCGTTTTTATGATTGTGCTTTGTTTAAAATATGATTCATTAGATCTTAGATGTTTTCTGGATTTAATTGATCCTTAATCTAAAATTCGTTTTTTCTGATTTTGAGCAAGATCCCTCATCTGAAATTCGTATTTTCTGAGCAGGATTCTTAGTCTTAGTTCGTATTCTCTGAGCAAGGTTCCCAATATGAAATTCGTAATCAAAGTTTTTGCTCTAATCCCAATGAATGATTTCTCAATTTAGAATTACCAAGGGTTACAAATTGTTTTTCTCAAAGTGGAATTGATGTCCTACGTTTATCCATCTTTGATCTAATTCTAAATCTGATGTAGTTTTCCATATTTGTGCACATAAGTTTGGGTTCTTTTTTTGAATTCGATATTTGATGTCACTTATTTAAAGGATTTTCAAAAAACTGATTACAATCGAGTCTCAAGCTGTGATATTATATGATTTGGGCTCATAGGTGCTGATTGAATTATCTCCATCAAGGTTGGAGCCCCTCTCTATGAGGGTTATACAAGGTGGGAGGTGTGATCCTTGAGAGGGTAGGGGCGGTATTGTGGGTTTTGTTCTCCTTTGGGCCAGATTGATCTTGGTCGGATCAGCCACAACAGTTGGGAGGGAGGGCAAGGGGCCGTGCTGTTTTCAGCAAGATGAGAGGTCGAGAGGTGTTTCACTTGGAGGGGGTGGGACACGACGGAAGGGGGATCTTCAACTCTGCGGGGGCATGCTCTAGGGGGTATTGCATGCTGTTGAGGGAGCAAGAGTGAATTAGGGGGCTATTCTGAACTGGGGCTGGGAGGTGAGGGGGCGCCTTCCAGCGGAGGCAGCGAAAGGACAATAGCTTGTTTTTTGGGGGGGGAGGAGTAAGCCGCTCGTTTTTTTGTGAGCTCTTTTGCATCCAACTGAAACGTGAATAGGCGCAGGAATTTCCATGGGGAAAGTAGTTCCCTCTCGTCCTCTCTCTCCCTGTGGGAATAATAGGTGTTGACTGCGTTTTTAGGTTATGATTCCTGCGTGTGTATCTCGGTTCTTTGAATTCTTTTTTATTTTTGAGGTTTCAACTGGAAGAATCGTCATATTTTTTGTGTTGGTTGTAGTGGATTGTGCTTGCGGTGATGGTTGAAGATAATGCGCTCTGCGGCGAAGGGGCTAGCCAGTAGAGCGGAAATAGGGTACAGCAGCGGTGAAGATGGTGGCTCTACCACAATAAGTCTTGCCGTAGTAAGGTTGAGAAGGTTTTGTTGGATGTTTGCAGCCAGTGCTTGAAAGAGTGGATGATCGGAATTACAGCCATGACGACGATTGGTGGCTTGTCTGGTATCTGTTGATGTCTTTGATCCCATTGGTTTGCGAATGGACGAGGTCACAACGACGCTGGTCGGTGCTGGGGCTTGGTCTCGCTGCCCTGTAACCCGAGCGGTACGGGAATATGAGACCTGGTAGAGAGATCTGGGGAGTCGAGGGTGGAAGGCACTCTAGTGTCTATTGACGAACTGATACTTCGTCGACGCTGGTCGGAGCCGGGGCGGGTCGTTTTGCCCTGTAACCTAGCAGGTGGGGGCATTTCTGGGGTGGGTCGTGCCAGTCTGTAACCTAGCAGTTGGGGGTGGGAGGCCTGGTAGAGATTGGGTATCGGGGTATAGGAGAGAGGTAGATAGGGTTGAGCTGCTGTTGAGCGCATCGGTCCGGCACTGCACGGGGCAGCGCGGGACCCTCCTGGCCGCGTCACGCAGGAGTTGGTCTAAATCCTCGTCGCGAATATGCATGGAGCTTCCGCAATCCGCTCCGACCGAGTGTGCCAGCCATAACTCTCACGAGCCCCTACGACAGGACAGGGCCTACGCGAGGCACGACTTACCTCCACCTTTCGGGAGCTGTCACCTCTCTTCGGTGGGCGTATCCCCGCCGAGCTACCAGTCCATAGTACGAAGGCTGCTCAGTTGCAATCGCAGAGGTAGACCAGCCGAGGGCGTTTCTCGTTCGCTGTAGCATAGGGGGTACGCGCGGTATTACGCCTCTATCGAACCCGCACGCGAATCGGCATCTTGGGGGGCTGAAGTCCCAAGCGCGACCCATCGTCAGTCGACTAGGACGCATCCCACACACCACTCGCACACCACAATAAAAACACACACACATACGTACACATACACAAAACGACACTGAACAAACAACGCGACAACACTCCTAGTCCCTTAATAGCCATCCCATAACTCCGATGCGGAAATCGGATAGGCGTCGCGCGCGAGACTTAGTATAAAACCGTGCGGACGCAGGGCTAACTCATATTGATTCGCAATGCAAACATACACAAGCGATCGCAATGATGGCGTACTATGTAGTACCCATACTCATGCGGTCCTCGTTAATCTCGAGGGTCGCATTCGACACTTAAGCGTCGGCTGACACGAGCCTTGAGGGTTAATCTCTCGACGCTGGATAACCGCCAAGTGCGGTTGAAAACCACACCCTCGCGTGACCCTACTGAACCCGAAATGTGGGTCATATATATCCTGCATTACCGGCCTCTTTGCCTCAAGTGCAACTACAAACCCGAGCCCTGACCTCGCCCTATTCCCAACAGCGGTGTGATAGCGGACTCTCGCTGACATCTCAACATGAGGGCCCATCAGATGAGGCACGCACTCAAGGTCCCCGATTTTCGGGACGACCATAAAGTCTGGCGTCGTATCCTGCTAGCGCTAGGTCCAAGGTTGGGTCTAGTTCTGTCGGACGCTCAAATAAACAAACACTGCGCGACGTGCAGACCTGCCGAAATACTTTCAGAACCACCTTGCTGTCGATGCCGTCCTCCACACGTACGCACAGGTCACCGTCAATCGCACCAATTACGAGACATAATCCTTTTAATCCTATCTTAATCAGAAAAACACATATGGTCGGCAACTATGCCGACTTTCACAACCATCAATCAAAAAAAGATCAGGCGCGCCTCAAATTTGCGCGCCCATACACTCTTTATTCTTGTCAACCATCCAGTCAACGTAAACCACAAACACTGTCGCGCCTCTCGCGGTATACTTAGAACTTCACACCAAACTATTCCTCTCGTCTGTAAAAACCAGGGCGGATACCGTTGTAAGAGTATTCGCACTGACAGCTTACCGGACCAAATTAAGCGACGTCCCCGTCGCTTCGCAAAATCAGAAAGCTATAAATCCATCCAAAACTCCAAATGCTTACGAGAAAGGAACCAATCCGATCAGCCGACAGACTCCGGTTTGAGGCCTCCATCAAATCATGCCAAACACAACGTTATGTTGCCAGGATTCTAACTTGGGTCTCCATTGTCCTGACATCAGGACGCCGGGGTACTGACACTATACTACAACATAAGTCCCAATGGCCTCTCGACCGTGCTTTCCCCGTCGTCCTAGACAAACGTCGGCTTCTCGTTATGTTTTCCCAGTCCCTACCCTGCGAGCAAGGCTATAACCAAGGACGCGGGCCCTAACCGAGACCTTAGAAGGCATTCTCGCCTCCCTTCAATAATTCTCACAATCAAGTATATATATATATATATATACATCACACAAATCTCATCACAGACTCTTCCTGCAGTCTAGTACAGGAAGGCCAGGTTTCCAGCTTGGCCCACCGTAGCCAGGGTGATCGTGCAAGATCTACGGCCCACCGCGTTTGTTATTCCACCAATGGCCAAGCAAAAACGTGGTCCTCCTCGTCAGACTTTATCATCCAAACCCAACTTACCATGCCACTGAATCTATTAACCACCCGTCACACGAGGGAGGTCTCACTCAATAGGTCTCCCAACCATCCCTCTCTCTCTAGGATGAATTTTCACACGACCTTTCATTAAAACATCTTCCCTCTTTGAAGATGAGTCTTTCAATAAGCAAAAGATTGCCTTCTCACAAAAAATGTCTCTACCATAAAACAACTCAAATTGAGAGACCAACTTATGGGTCCTCGTCACAACTCAACAATAAACATTTGGCATGACAAACATTTGAGTCTCAAAGACTCACGAATCCCTTAGGATTCTCACACTTTCACAAAAACAGACTGCGCTTCCTCTCCTTATACCCGGCCTTGTCACCTGCCCGTGGGCAGACCGCCCGAGTATACCGAAGAGTAGTTTACAAGACCTTGTCACCTGCCCGTGGGCAGACCGCACGAGTATACCGAAGAGTAGTTTACAAGACCTTGACCATGCACACGTATATACACAAGCCCATGAGGGGCGTACTTCGACAAAACACAAGGGCATCCTCTATCGCCCTGCTACTGCCCGAAGCTCATCCCAATCTACAACCCTGTCATCTGGATCTTGGGGGATTGCATAAACATCATCGATATTGACCAAGCTCCTTAGTCCTTGGCCATGGGATACGAATCTTTGGTCCAGATACAGGTCATACAACAACTCGCACGTGTGCCTTGCATATCCCCCTTTTCGCTCCTTCATTGCGGCCTCAGCTGCGGCCTCTACCCCAATCTTCCCTTGAGAACCTTCCACTTAGAGCTCCCTCGACCCCATAACCTGTTGAACTACAACGAGCGGCGTTAGGGTTGAGGCTCGAAGGGAGTTTCCCTATTAAATTGAGTCGTTCTCATCATGAGAGCACATATAAGGATCTATTCAGGACAACGGCGTTACCGAAGAGAGTCTTTAAATAAATATCCACATAAAATAAACATAAATATTTACTTATAAATCCCTCAAATCATAACTCAGACATTAACCACTTATGGTTTTTATTATCAAAGAAGAACACAATATACGTATGTCGCATAAGCGATTACTCCAAACATGAATCCAAAATGCAGCACAAGCCATGATGAATAATATAAACTTACAACCATAATCGCAACATAATCGACACAACTTATTGGCAAGGGTTGTAACTGAAGATTATGGCAAAGTTTATAAATAACAACATGAAGCCAACTCAACTGCTCGTCATATAACAAGATAACTCTCAATAACATATTTTCATATTCTATAAGGCAGAAGTAGGACTAACAATGAGTAAATAACATGATACAATTGTTGCCCCTTCAACTCTTAAGCGAAGCATATATTACAGCGGGGCGGTGTAATCCTCATAAGATAACATCTTGACTCCCGAGCCCCGGTCTAAAGATCAAGCCTCACCGCATCCCTCTCTGATTCCAGCGCTTGCACCTCACCGCCCCTATCATGGTCAAATGGACAACCCCATCCACACTTATCAAGGCAACGAAGAGCGAATTCGCACCTTTACAAACATGGTGTCCCTACTTAACGGAAGACAAACCTAAGTCGCAACTCCAGATTCGCTCTCATTAAGCAGTAGCTGTTCCACTTGGCCATCATAGTTTCGGTAAGGTAGCAAGCCCCTTCCTCTCCTCTCAATATATAATGTAGTTACTCTCCTATCATAGGAAAGTTAACAACACCCCACTAATGGACCAGGAACATAATTCCGGTGTGGGTCTCACTATCATCTTTGAGACTGATAACTGTTTCCTTAAGCCTTAACAAGGGAGTAACAACTTAAGAATGCACTTCCACTGAGGACAACTATACACGCTGACTTACTCTCTTGAGGAAGAACAACCTCCCTTAGGAATGAGTCACCCCATTCACCTCTGGTCCCAGGCCAGATGTGGGTTTCATGCAAAGTCTACGTCCCTTTCGAAAGGCAATCCATACATACGTCATCAATCAAATATCAAACAAAATACAGAAAAACGCATATTTGACACCAATCAAATAACACCGTCATAAAAACGAACAAATTGATATATATTACACATACTTTAGAACATAAGCCGCTCTTCGAGTTACCCACACCATCAATCAAATAACCACTACTTCTTTAGCTTTATCGATAGCTACAACTGGACAATCTCCAAGTGACCCACCCCTGATACTATCAATGAATCTAGGTACGAGATTCATCGCAGTACCTATTACACCATAATTCAGTCTGAGTTCAAGGAAAGATCTTTGCAATCAAACCCCTCACTTCGCACACATCAGTCACCCCCTCACTCATGTCGCTCACGTACTAGTAACCTCCTCTAAGGCGACACTTTACTGACTAGGGGGAGACGCCTCAACTTAACATCTTTACATCCCAATCAAGCCTAGCACATAACTTACATAATAAGTCACTAACCTCGTAGCCTTGGCAGTTATCAACTCGACTTGCTTCGGTGATAGACATACCCAACAATGTGGATGCTGCCTTAACTCAACCACGACCGCATCAAATACGTCACATATCGCCCAATTATCAAAAGATACTTAAGATGACAAGGTGCTCATTGAGACCACTATTATATGCGTCAGAATACTTAAGTCTATAACCAAACACTTCCTTCCTCAAGTAAACTGCGCATACACTGATAATCAACGCTTGTCACCCTTAGGCCACAGTTTTTAAGATATCCCCAACGATAGTCAATGCATCAAGCAATCGACCTTATATGTCCAAAGAAAGCTTCTCCTTTTGCCTAGTTCTAAATTTCTCATACCCGGCTGTCGTTCCACCAGGGACAACGGCAGGCAACCGTTATTCCAGGCAACGGCGCCACCTATCGAGCGCATCGTTCCGGCACCGCACTGGGCAGCGCGGGACCCTCCTGACCGCGTCACGCAGGAGTTGGTCTAAATCCTCGTCGCGAATATACATGGAGTTTCCGCAAGCCGCTCCGGCCGAGTGCGCCAGCCATACCTCTCGCGAGCCCCTACGACAGGACAGGGCCTACGCGAGGCACGACTTACCTCCACCTTACAGGAGTTGTCACCTCCCTTCGGTAGGCGTATCCCCGCCGAGCTATTGGTCCACAATACGAAGGCTGCTCAGTTGCAATCGCAGAGGTGGACCAGCCGAGGGCGTTTCTTGTTCGCTGTAGCATAGGGGGTACGCGCGGTATTATGACTCTATCGAACTCGCACGCGAATCGACATCTTGGGGGGCTGAAGTCCCAAGCGCGACCCATCGTCGGTCGACTAGGACGCATCCCACACACCACGCGTACACCACAATAAAAACACACACGCATACGTATACATACACAAAACGACACTGAACAAACAACGTGACAACACTCCTAGTCCCTTAGTAGCCATCCCATAACTCTCCAATGCGGAAATTGGATAGGCGTCGCGCGCGAGACTTAGTTTAAAACCACGCGGATGCAGAGCTAACTCATATCGATTCGCAATACAAGCATACGCAAGCGATCACAATGATGGCGTACTATGTAGTACCCATACTTATGCGGTCCTCGTTAATCTCGAGGGTCGCATTCGACACTCAAGTGTCGGCTGACACGAGCCTTGAGGGTTAATCTCTCGACTCTGGATAACCGCCAAGTGTGGTTGAAAACCACACCCTCGCGTGACCCTACTGAACCCGAAATGTGGGTCATATACACCTGCATTACCGGCCTCTTTGCCTCAAGTGCAACTACAAACCCGAGCCCTGACCGCACCCTATTCCCAGCAGTGGTGTGATAGCGGACTCTCACCGACATCTCAGCACGCGGGCCCATCAGACGAGGCACGCACTCAAGGTCCCCGATTGTCGGGACGGCCATAAAGTCTGGCGTCGTATCCTGCTAGCGCTAGGCCCAAGGTTGGGTCTAGTTCTGTAGGACGCTCAAATAAACAAACACTGTGCGACGTGCAGACCTATCAAAATACTTTTAGAACCACCTTTATGTCGATGTCGTCCTCCGCACGTACGCACAGGTCACCGTCAAGCTCACCAATCACGAGACATAATCCTTTTAATCCTATCTTAATAAGAAAAACAAAAATCTGGTCGGCAACTATGCCGACTTTCATAACCATCAATCAAAAAAAGATCACGCGCGCCTCAAATTTGCGCGCCCACACACTATTTATTCTTGTCAACCATCCAGTCAACGTAAACCACAGACACTGTTGCGCCTCTCACGGTATACTTAGAACTTCAAACCAAACTATTCCTGTCGTCTGCAAAAAACAGGGTAGAAACCCTTGTAAGGGTATTCGCACCGACACCGCTGATAGTCGCTAAAGGTAGGTGGTTTTCGGTCCGAATATTTCCGTGATAAAGTCTTAGAAAACCATGGTCTTATGAATGATTTGTGATTCTAGGGACCCTTAGCAACTCATTTAGGAGGCTTCATTACTGTTATACTCAGTGATCGTGGTTGTCCGATGCCATAACAACGTTGAGCGGTAATGGGGTGTTGCCCTGTAACCTGCTGATGCAGGAGTGTGAGGCCCGGTAGACAGATTTGGGGATGCTTTCGGGTGGACATTTCAAGGGAAAAGTGGGATGACACTGGTCGGAGCTGGGGTGAGTCGTGTTGCCCTGTAACCCGAGCGGGTGGGGGTGTGAGATCTGGAAGAGCTCGGCAGGGAGTAAGATAGAATTGGAGATTTCTAGAAAGATTTGCTAGTGATTCCAAGGGTTTTTAGCATATAGGGTTTTTGTGATGGCGATTTTTGCTTCTAAAATTCCTTTCAGCGAATAGGCTAGTAATTGCTCATGATCTTATTCTTCAGACAAAGACGGGTTGAAATTCTAGTATCTCAATTTTTTTTTTCTGTATGTGCTTAAAAAAAATTAAATAATGCTTTAGGATTCTGGGGACTTCTAGCAACCCGCTTTAGGCTGTTTGATACTGGTACATTCATGGACCTGCGGTTGTTCCATGCTAGAACGACGCTGGCCGGTGTTGGGGTGTTGCCCTGTAACCTGCTGACCGCAGGAGCGTGAGGCCTGGTAGAGAGATCTGGGGATGCTGTGGGGTGGGCATTCCCAGGGACAACCAAGGGTTGCTGTTGGGACGACGCTGGTCAGAGCTGGGGCGAGTCGTGTTGCTCTGTAACCTAGCCGAGTGGGAGTGTGAGGCCTGGGAGAGCCCGACAGGGAATAAAACAATGTTGGACAATTTTAGAGAGTTTTGTTTGGGAGTCAAGGGGTTCTGAGCATTTGAAAAGAGGTCAGTAGTTATTCATAGTTTTTCAACCTCTTTTTAATTCTTTTGAATTTCTTCAATAGTTCTCAATAGTTCTCAGATTGATTCTTAGTTGAAGCCGGGTAATGGCCCCGGTATCTCAAATGACTTGTGTAACTCTATATGGGACGCTGGGCCCGGTTTCCAGCACGTGCTTCTCCCCACGAATAAACTGGAGCATTTGTTAAAAAAA
>BFEA01000602.1:757767-780601 GCA_003427395.1 Chara braunii | reverse complement strand
AACAGTTGTCGAAATTAGTTGCGACTCTAGTATAACGTTTTGCATGTGATGGAATGAAATAGAGAGTGTCGCTGTGTAGAAATGCCATTATGGTGGGCAGTGGGGTTTCCTTGTGAGAAGGTGTATATTAGTGGAAGTGATTTTCCCTAAATCGCGATGGGGCGGGTGGTTTGCGGGGTCTTTGACCCCTGCGGCGCGGGAGGTAGGGTATTACCGCTGAGATGTTGAATTTGGGTCAGATATTCATTTCATCTTAATAGGCTGCCGTTTGCTGTCATCTTAATTGTTAAGGAGAAGTGGTGCGCATTGCTCCACAAGGGCTTCGTCATGGAGGGAGGCGCAGCATCCGTAGGGGTGTATGTAGATTGAGGGAGAGGCTTACCCTAAATCACGAGGAGGTGGGTGGGTTTTGCAGGGCTTTTTGGCCCCTGCCACACGGGAGGTAGGGTGATCCCCTGGTTAGCGAAAACAGCATCGTGGTGGGAGTTGGTGTTTTTGTAAAGAGGAGTGTGGGGAGGTGCTATCCGCTTTAAATCGCGAGGAGGTGGGTGGGTTTGCGGGGTCTCTGTCAACATTTTGGGGCCTGTGGGCACAAAACCCTGCCGCGCGGGTGGTAGGGCAGATTGACAGGGGTTGGTAATAACTCCGGATAAATGGTGGACATGATCACGCAGCGCTGACCGCTCATTTTTTTTTGTGGTTTTGATTCGTTTTTTTTTTGTAGTTCCTTTTGCACATGATTTCTTAATGGTCGGTGGAATTCGGGTCACTAAATTAGGGTTATGGTTTCAAAAAATTTTTCTTTGGTAGTTCCTTTTGCACATGATTTCTTAATGGTCGGTGGGATTTGGGTCACTAAATTAGGGTTCACATAACAATTGTGATTAAAATTTTTAGTGATGACTTTAGACTTTGATGATAAATTTCGTTGATTCTTCAGTGGTAGGGGCTGTGGATTTGGCTGTGGATTTGGCTGCAGGGTGAAATTTAGTGGTACCCTCGATGTGCTTGGCCGGTGATGCTTTGCCCACCGAGGGCCCCACCTAATTTTGTGAGGGACGCTGGGCCCGATTCCCAACTTTTATTTATAAAAAAAATAGTTCACCTTTAAAAAAAAGAAAAAAGAAAAAAAGAATTGGTTGAACTTAATAGCAACCACATTCGGACCGTACGATGTTTTTTGTTTTGCTTTTTTTTTTTTTTTTTTTTTTAATAGTTTGCTTTTTCCTTTTGGAAGACCGTATGATGTTATTCCTCCGCGTTTTTCTTTTTGATTTTGTTTTTTTTTTGGGGAAAAAGCAAGCCGCGGCCATGTCCCACTCGCACCGTTGAGTCGAGCTTGCTCAACGGTGTGACACTTTTTCTGTTTTTTTTTCTTGATGTGCCTTCACAAACGAAGGTCTGACCAATAGTATTTCATAATTGTATAAATGTATGGGACGCTGGACCCGGTTTCCAGCAGGTGCAGCTCCCCACGAATAGATCGGAGCCATCGAGGGATGGACCGCCTTCTATCGCCAGGGGCCCACACAACCCTGGGGCGAGGTCCCACTAGCAACAAGGATTGGATTGAACGCATGAATCTAGACCTGTACCCGAAGAGGTGCAGAAATTCGAGATAGAACTGCTTTTCTGCATCTCGGCTTCCAATACTTCTAGATTCAGGAGCTCAATCCAATCATCTTTGCTAATGGGACCTCGCCCCTGGCGGCAGAAGGTCTGGTCTAAAATGATACTAAAAAAAAAAAACACCGATTTTTTTTTTTTTTTTTTTTTTTTTTTTTTTTTTTTTTTTTTTTTTTTTTTTTCTTAATCAGGCGGGTATCCCTCTGCCAGGAGGTGATACGAGCACCTCCCTGTCCGAGGGATCACCCTTAGATTACTCCTTTCTATTGGTGGGGAGCTGCACCTGCTGGAAACCGGGTCCAGCGTCCCTTACAAATAAATGAGTGAACGAGTGCGAATCACAAAAGAATAGCAAAAAAAAAAGAAAAAAATAGCAGCGGAATCCTGGGGAAGAACGAAGTCCTCCACCTCATCCCACAAGTAACCAGAGAATACAAGCTCAAGCTGATTGTTCTCAGATAACACAATCCACCGAAACTCAGATCCCCAGTTCTTGAGCATCAAACCCTGAGCAGTTGGAGATTGAGAGAATTGATTTATGACCTTTCTCCATTCGGTCATGATAAGACTCCTAGCTGTCGATTTGAATGTATTGCGAAGACGGGAGGCAAAAAAAAAAAAACTATTAAATCTACGGTCTGTGCGAGCTAGCCAGAGCACCCAGAAACCAATAATGCGGAATTTATTCGCTATGCATGCTCTTAGAGAATCGGATTGGTCACCAAAGAGGACCAATTTTTTTGTCCAATAAGAAAAGTATGTATGTGCTGCAAACCAAAGTCTGCTTATCCAGTCCCAAAATCCTCTAGCGACCACGCATTCCCACCAAAGGTGAGAGAAGTCTTCCAATGACATATGTGGGCAGACATCTCAAGTAGCTGAAATCTCCAACCCTTTTTCTGTACACCATACTGCTGTAGGTACACAATTATGGAGATGGAGCCATTGCAAACCTGCCAATTTCCCTTCCAAAATTTCCAGAATTAAGCAGATGTAGAACCGTACCCAGTTGAGGTTTGGACCCCTTACCTGCAGATTATTGGAGCGTCTGTTCCATGTCTCCCAGGGTCTGAATTGCAGAGTTGAAGCCTTGGAGTGGAGTTCGTATCCCACATGAGAGGTGTATTCTGGGAGAGTTATAGTAGTCACCTCCGAGGATTCGATTGTAAGACTCCACCCTAGATTCTGTTCGTCCACTTTCCAGTCACAGAAGGGGATTCCCTCCCTTGCTAGCTTGATGAAGATTTTACCCTTGTTACCTTGAAATGTCTTGACCCTGACCTCAGTGCAGTGTGTCAGGTTCATGATCTTGTTAGGGGGGTCGATGCGAAGCAGTTTGCCACTAGAGTACTTCCAGGAGGAGACCTCCATTGTTTCCATATCGCCCTTTTTCCCAGCTTGAAAGAAATTCTCGGGAGACATCGTGTCCCTCCACCAGGAGTCCCTGGGTACCATCCTGTGGCCGGATACTAGCAGTTCATACCGAGTGTTTGGTATAGCTTCAATCAGGGATTCCCGATGGAGCCCCACGTTGCGTAGTCCTCTTAACTTTCTTCTCATCGTTTCTTCTGGGTGCCAAGTTGATGTTTGAGCATCCCATAGATAAGACACCTTCCATACTCCCTTTTGAAACCATCTCCTGGCAAAATTGCCCGGGGATTTGGTCACTTAGAATGTATGGCCAGATGTGTCTAAAAGAGCCGGGTTCTCGAAAAGGCTGGAATAGTGGGAGATCTTAGGACTGAGGGAAGGATCTTGGACCAGGCCTTAAGGATAGGGCCCCAAGTGGAAGACTTAACTGATTTGACTAACGGGTAATAAAGGAGAGCTTGCCATACAACGTCTTGATCCATAAGTTCCCATTCCTGGGCTAGCTGCATCCAGTGTTGGTTCTCGGTAGAAGTTAGAAGCCTCACGGGCCATTTGGCCAGGAGGCTGCGTTCTGGGTCTCAGGATCTAGGATTCCTAGGCCCCCATCTTTTTTCTTCTCCGTTAGTTTCCACCAGGCCACCTTACTGATGCAAGATGGTGTGTTTGACTCGCCCTTCCAAATGAATTTGGTAATCAGTTGTCTTACTAGTATGGAAGATGAGGAGGTGATTTGGCGGAAGGCCAATATGAACCATATGGTAGATAAAATAAAACAGTTAGCAACTAGTGCCCTTCCCATGAGAGAAAGGTGCTTTTTGCCGGACTGTTGTTAATAACTGATGATTCGATCCCTGTGCTGTCACCGAAGGAGACCATGATACCGAGGTATCTTTCTCATTCCGTAGCGGGGATCATTTTGATCTCGAAGTCCATTGCCAATGGGGATCTGTCGCAGGTAAGGGCCACTAACTTATTCCAGCTCACCCTCATCTCTGAAGCATGCTCATAGATAGATATGGAATCGTGGAGTGCAGCTCGTGAGGGAACCAAGTTTTCTGAGATGGCTGAGAGATCATCAACCAGTGCAGACAGTTTGATTTCGAGGTTTGGGGGTTCCCACAAACCCTTATATTCTTCATGTGCTCTAATCATGTTTAACAGAACCTCCATCTGGATAACGAAGAGAGAGGGAGCCAGGGGGCATCCCTGTCCAAGAGATCTTGTCACTGTGAATGGCTGGGAGATAAGCCCGTTGACAATTCTTCTTCCCTTTGAACCGTGGTACATGTTTTCTACCCAGCAGCGGTAATTGGGGCCTATCCCGAGCCTGAGGAGGACTTCCAGCATAAAGACCAAATTAACCCTGTCGTAGGCTTTCTCGAAGTCGATGAGGAGAACTGCGGTGTTGGATTCTGTTTTTTTTTTTTTAATCAGGTCTAGCGTCTGTGAGATTACCATGACATTATCGAGAACTGGGGTAAAACCCGGCTGGTTTGGGTGGACCAGCCTGGTCATCAGGGTGGTAAGGCGTCTTGCCAAGGTTTTGGCTATAATCTTTCCGACTACGTTAAGTAGTGATATAGGTCGGTAGTTCCTGACGTCACTTTTGTTTCCTTTTTTATATAATAGGGTGATTACCCCTTCTGTTGTCCTTGTCCCTAGAGAACTGCTAACCAGCACGTTGTTGACGACCCTCAGTAGGTCCGGGGAAAAACTGTCCCAGAAGAGACTATAAAAGTCTATTGGTAGACCGTCTGGCCTTGGGCATTTGCCCTTGGCCATGCTCCTCATGGTGTCTGTTAATTGAGTGGGTGTGATTGGTTGATCTAATGCTTTCTGTTCTAATTCAGATAAGATTCTTCGGGTTGAACCCCATAAGCGTTCTTCCCATTCTTGGGGGATTATTGGTTCATTTGGCTGTTTCTCTGTGGTGAGTAACTTTTCATAAAAAATACGTACGAATTCGCATATGGTCTCAGATGATCTTGCCGGTTGGATCGTGTTGTCAAAGGGGTGTGACATTTCTACCATTGATGGAGATTTGTCTTTCTCCTCTTGCAGTTTGAGAGTATTGGTATTCATTCTGTCCTTGTGTAGTATGTTGTCAATGCGCTTGAATCGCAACCAAGAGTCATGTCTCCCCATCTGTTTATCCCGCCACTCGTGCAACCATGCATACCTCCTGAGAGACCTGTACCTATCTGAGAATGAGGAAAAACCCAATCTTTTTTCGGTCATTTCAATCTTCGTTTTTAGCAATATTTCATCATATTTCCTATTTGCTGCTTTAATTCGTGAGATATTATTGAGAAATCCAGAGAGGAGGTGGATACCTTTGTCTAACCAATCCCCTGTATCAGGGAAGAGGGTGGACGATGACCTCCATTTCTCCCAAAAGTTCTTTACCCATGAGATCATTGCTTTGTCGTCGAATATTTGCATATTTAATTTGAATGTCCCTCTCCCTGCCGCCACCAAGAGTGAGACAAGTTTATGGTCCGACATAGGTTCCGAAGTGATCTCGGCCTGGAGGACAAGCGGAAGTATCTATTATGAACAGAAGATAGCATCCAACCTCATGCATACCATTGGGGTGTTCGAGGACCACCAAGTGTATTCCTTTTGATGGGGACAGAGTTCGCGGTAAAGGTCAAATAACCCCTTTTCGGCAAATAGCTCATTTAATACCCGGGATTCACCTAGGTGGGATAGAGAGGATGAGGAATCCAGTTCCTCATTGAGGACTATATTCCAGTTCCCCCCTATCAGCAAAAAGTCAGACTCGGGAATTACTTGTGACAAACTGTTAAAAAAAAACAATTTTTGTTGAGTGGTCGGCGGGGGCATATATAGACAAAAAGGTCCATTCTCTCGAGTCAAGACTCAGAGTAACTCTGGACCATCTCCCATGGGGATCGAAATCTGAGTGGGAGATCGTTTTGCAGATAGAGTCGTGGATGAGGATCCCAGTGCCCCCCTTAGAGCCCTCGGTCGGAGCCCAGATTTGGGGTCCTGACCACCAATTACGGATCTCAGCGATTCTTTCGCTGTCGAGTTTAGTTTCCTGTAACAGGACAATATGTGCCCTGTTACTGCGTATCCAGGATTTCAACTTGGCACGTCTATGCTTACCATTTTCATCAACTAGCCCATGGACATTCCAAGACACTACCTTAACCCTGGAGCCCATCCGTGCCGCCGGATGGGGCCTGCAGTTGGATGGCTCCCTGGGTAGTTGGTGAACCTGTAGATTGTCTGTCTGCAGAGGTTGAGGTCAGCAAGGAAGGGTCCCACGTTGCCTTCAGTGTGTCTGCAAAGCCTCGACATAAGAGTTTCTTATCCATGTGGAGAGCGGTGTTGATCTCCGTGATGACCTCACCTCTTATGCCCTCACCGATCTCAGGAACCAGTCTTTCTTTCTCGTCTGTGTCTTTGAACCAACTCAGGGGTGCCCTGTAGAAGCTGGCTCCTGTTTCTTGGTGTGTTCCCCCGGGGAGAGCCATGGTGTCCAGACACAGGGCGTGGATGGTATGAATTCTCCCTGAGGTCCCGATTTTGTTGAAAGAGATGAATGGGTGGTGGGGTATCGGCCGTACTGCGCAGACTCCTTGCACGGTCTTCCTACCCAGGTTATACAATTGTATTGGGTCCGGAGGTGCAGAGACCAAGGAGTGGGGGATGGTATAGCCTCCGCTGCTATCTGCTATCAATAACACATAAGGGCCCTGGTTCGTGGTTTTGAGGAGCAGAGGGATCGCAATACATGCACCCATCTGTTGGGTTCTAGGACCCGTCTCTCCGTGTGAGAGGGCAGTACGCCTGTTTGTATCGAAATCATCGGGTTTGGTTATCTTTGGAGATCCAGCTCTGAGAAATTTGTCCAGGTTCATTTCGTCGCCCATAAGGACAGAGATCGGAAAGACACTCTCCTCCTTAGTGACAGCAATGGGACGTCCCTGGTTATCTAGCAAAAAGTTTCACCTGTCAGTTACTAATTGGTTAGTAGCTTTGGGATCAAGAGCCTGAGGACGAAGATCTCCAGGGGACGAAGTGTCAGATACCAATGCATCCCTTGCCCTCAGCGTAGTTCCCTGCTTGGGGAGGGTGCATGGTGCTGCTGACCCATCACCGATCTCTGGTTTCTTAACCAACCAAGAGGGACCTTCGAAAGTAATCTGTTGTTGTGCCTGTTGGCCCAACCGAGGAGGTGTGTATTCGTTTTGCTTCCTTTGTTGGTCTTTCTTCTGTGTAGGTTGTTTCTGTCCTGCGGCAGGTTGCAGTTGGGTGTTCAACCACTGGAATCCTCCCCTTGTAGTCCGCTTTTCCCCACTCTGCTTGCCGTTGCCAGAAGAGAAGGTGGAGGTTTTCTGCTGTTGTAACGTGTTCTGTCGGAGGGTGGTGTTTCCTCGAACCCCTTGGGTATCCTGGACCTTTGGGACAAAGCCTGAAGGAGGAAGAATCCCATCTTCAGACTTCTTGTGTGGTGGAGTTGCCTCCTCGCAAAGGTAATCTCCCTCCATTTTGATATAGCAATTGCACCCCTTACACCAGGGGGTGTTGTTATTGACCAAGTCCCCAGTAAGGAATCCCTTACCCGTAAAAACCTTAAGAGATTTAACAAACTTTTGTTCAGCGCTGGGGTGTAGTCCGAATTTGATATTGCCCAGATTCGGATCAACTGGATCGTTAACAGTATCGTAATCCTTAATCACCTTTCCCATGCCAATCTCAATCCCTGTTTTGATGTACATGGAAGGATCAATGGGGAAACGCATTGCCATTACCCAGTATACCGACTTTTTTCCCTCTTCCCTTTGCGCTATCCAATCGACTTTGGGCATCCAGGACCTGAGCAAAATCTTGTATGTTTTCCTCTTTTCCACGAATCGTTCAATTCCTTTCTGTAGCATCCACTCAAACATCGATGACAGTTTAGGTATGTAAGTTAACTGCATTTTACTTCCAAAGTGTGTAAGTCCCCGATGAGTTAGGAGCTGATCCTCTGGAATCAGGGCGTCTTCGATCGAACGCACAATGTCCAATTTCCTCTCATTGGTGAGGTTGTTGGCCTCACCTTGAAAGAGGATAGCAACTGCGTGTTGTTTGAGGAATTGCTCTTCAACTTTTCGAATGCACTCTTTCGGTCGGATTTCAACTTGAAGGCAGTCTTCTTCCTCATTAATTGAGGCTTCGATATAATCTAAGACATTTTGTGAGGCTTGGGTGAGGTACCAATCGCCCACCATTGTGGCCAGGCGAGTCAGTTCCTCATCCGAGAGGCTGGGTTGTACTGTCGAGTCGGCCTGATGGGGGGGGCACTCGTTGAGGTGCCCCCCATCTGAGTATCTGTCATGGTGCAGACTCTGCAAAGTATTGAATGCGGTGTTATCCAAGAGACAAGTTGGGTTAACTCACCGAGGTATGAGCTCAACTCTTTACCGGAGTGCGTTTTTGAAGTAGAGAAAAGGAGCAATGGCCGAAGGATGCAGGTAAGGTGCATTGACGGGAATGTATAGGTTGGGTCGAGGCGGCGACAACCACTATTTGCGGAAGGTTTGGGTATTGTGTTTGAAGATAATACTACCTTCGCCGTCAATAGAGCAATAGGGTTACAACCCGAGGAGTATCGGTATTAATAACGCGGATTGGAGAGATGTGGATAGGGGAGGGCCTGGGTTGGAGTGTTGTAGAGTGGTCCGAAATATTTCCTCGTGGTCATTTGCAAGAATGAGAGGTGTGATCGGTGGGATCAGGTCAACGCCCAAGGAGGGGCAGATGTTGGGTAATGGGGCAGATGCCCGAGGAGGGGCAGACTTCATTTTTTCCTATACGTATACTCCTCATAAAGTCAATCCCACTCCTTATAAGGTCAATCCCCAGGGCCCCCTGTGGTACTCTTGGTGCCAACCAATTGAGATAGTCAGCCGGATTCTCCCGGTCTGTAAGAGTAGTAGGGTCTTCGGTCAACACGGGTGTGAGTGCAGTCTTCAGTCGACACGGGTGTGGGTGTGAGTGTGTGTGGGTGTGTGTGTGGGAGAGTGTTGCCTGTACACACTGCTGTTACTCGACAGGGGTGGGGGAAGATGAAAAGGGAGGCGCAATTATTGCCAAATGCTCGGTCCTTGTGTTAGCCGGGACCCCACCGGTGGCCCGAACCCGGCACCCTAAACCACTAGGGCAAGGGGCAAACATGCAATTAGCTCCCTCCGAGAGAGGTAACCTCCCTTCATCGAAGAGAGGTAGATAACTATGCTTGCAGGGGTCCCCTGTATAGCCTTAGGGGTTGAGTATATGGTGGTTTAGACTGCTAGTACACGACCCCAACCTTGTTGAATAGAAACTCGTAACCCACAAAAAATTCGGAGGCTTGGCCTACCAGACCACGATGGTTGGCGTTGCCAACCAAAAAAGAAAAAAGTTCGCCACTTGCCGTTTGGAAAAGCTTGGCCCGCAGTAAAGGGCCTACAGTCCGGTCAGATCCGGGTGTACTGGTTTAACCTAAAGAAAATTGGCCTTCTATAAGCTCAGCTAAAAAACTAGGACGAGGAAGATTGGTTGCCTGCCTATTTTTGAATCCAAGATTGCACTTTGTAATGAGTCAGCTTGCAGAAAGTAATTCGGGTGTTAGCATGTGATGTGTTGGCGCAACGAAGTTGACTTTGTGAATTGGAACATCTAAGTAACTAAAGAAAAACACATGAACCGAGACTCCGTTAGTAGTAGCAAGTGAACGTGGATTAGGCTGAAAAGATTGGAAAGTCTTGGCAGAAAAGGTCATAACCCTGTATATTTGATTTGTCCAATGATTTTCATTTTAAACCACTGGTACTTGGCGAACTATCACCCACAGTAAAAACTAGAGTAGAAACTTTCATAGCCGGATGAATTTGGGCGCTCCTATAGTGGCTCATACGTTTCCTAAAATTATGGCTTGTTTACAGATACGACTTTAGGAAGTATTGGTGGTTTCAGAAGTAAATAAGATGCGTGTGTCGTGTTTGATTTATCGGGGGGACCACCCTTTAAGCCTAAGTATTCTAAAGTCACCGATAGTATACAAGTATCGTGAGGGAAAGGTGAAAATAACCCTAAGAAAGGGAGTGAAATAGAAAACTTAAAACCGGATGCAAGCAACCAGTTGAAGGCTAGAAGATACATCATTAATCAATGGATAATGGATCTGCAAAGGTTAACTGCGTACCTTTCTTTTCTGCTGCTATGGTATTTTCACAATCGGTTAGTGCACTTGACAAACAACCTTTTGATGAATCTAGCAGGTTTGCCACATCACTCCCGAAATGAGAAAAATGTCAGTGCATCTTTCCAAAGAATGTCGAATGATTAATTCGTTATTATGAATAGGCCCTAATGTTGTATTCCAATTAGGTCAGGATGAGATGCCTTTGACTATCATGTATGGTTGTTAAGTTTCAAGTACAAGTTTGTATAAACTGTCATTCGTCAAAATGGGCATTGTTTAGTTTTTTGAACAAAATTAAAACTGAGTTTTTTCAACTTTTTTGGATGAAACCTCGTCTAATTTTGCTGCTCCTGAGGGTCCGACGTTTTTAAAATGCCAGACCCCCTGGATGTATCAGGACTAAGCTTGAGACTAAATACATTCAGGGGGGACCTCTTGGATGTATCTGATCTCAAGCTTAGTCCTGATACATCCAGGGAGTCCGACGTTTTCAAAACGCCGGATCCTCAGGAGCAACAAAATTATACGAGTTTTTAGCCAAAAAAGTTTAAAAAACTCAGTTTCAATTTCGTTCAAAAAATAATAAATGTTAATTTTGATGAAATGGTAGTTTATATGAGTTGTGTTATTAGGTGCATATATTGAGAGAAGATGGAAATATTCCTATTTGAAGAAAGAAAAAAACACTCTACCCATTGCCCATAATCTTTGCTGTCCTGAAAGGAAAGAGTGTCATTTTGATTTGCAACTGCTCTCTACCTACCATGCCATAAGATATGGGTCTCCCATATTTATTGCGTACACCTTTGTTGGTGCTTCTCTAAAATTAATTCATCGAATTTCAAAATCAATCCTTAGTAATTATAATTGGTAAGTCCTTAAAAGCTGAAAAAAATAATAAAACCAGATGTGATAGTCAGAGGCATCTTATCCTGACCGAATTGGAATACACATTAAACAAGCCATAATTTTAGAAAGCGTACGGATCATTACAAGAACACCCAAACTCATCCTGCTGAAAATGTTTCCATTCTATTTTTTTTGGCCTCGACGGTTGGTCCAAGTACTGGTGGTTTAATATTCTCTTTACGCAATCAACCTACTAATTTTAAAATAAATTTTAAATATAAATTTCCAAAGTATTGTTTAAATATCTCAACCCCTAAGTATTGCTTAAATAACTGAATATCTATCTTTATTGTTCAAAATTTTAAGCTTCAACTTAATAACCCTATCATTCCTTAACTATCTAGGAATCTGATTTCCAAATTCTTCGGTCGAAACTGAGAGATAAATGACTGTCGTTAAGTATCCAGAATGACCTTATTTTCCTAAATATCCCAATCCCTCAATTTCTTATAGTCTAATTTGAAGAGTTTTTGCAATATGGTCGTGATTGGGAGACAAATGATTGTTTTTAAATATCAATGACGAGCATAGTAGCGTTACCTAAACCTATTAAATTCACAACCTCAATTTATGACAAGGTTCTTAATGAGAGATAAAGTTAAGTATATACTAAACTCAGTAAAAGCAGAAGACTTTTGCCAGGTGAGAAGTGCTCAGATATTTTTGAGCAATCAAGGATGAAAGTCCTGGTCTTCAAAAATACGCGAACTATGGACAACAAATTAGGGTAGGTTTTAAGCAAAATACATGAATTGAGGGTGGAGCTTGAAGTTCCCTATCGTGAATAAATCTAACTTGATGAAGGCAGCACCTGCATTTGTATTTGAGCAGACACTTCGCGTCTGATTTATCGCCAGAGCGGAGCCAAAGGTGCAACGGGAAGCAAAGGCCTCTCTTATTTGACATTTAAGGCCGAAGGATGATTCATATATGAGACTCAACTCATTCTCAATGAACTTATAAAAAAGAAATAACGGGGTCACAATGAGTCAAATAAGGGTGCAAATCCTTGTTTTTTCAAAATATCTTGTATTTCATAATATAAAGATTGATCTAAACTTATGTTTTTTTTTGCCAAACGTCGTCTTTACAAGGCGCCTCCAAGAATCCACCAAAGAGCTAAGATTTCTTGATGACTCTTTGATAATCCTACTTACTCGACATGCACCACTAATCATCACTGATCATGAGCAATCATGACCTCTTTAGCTTTTTGCAGATACTAGATCCGAGATTTCAAGGGTAACATGATGTTTAATGTTCTAGGTTAGCCGATTCCAAAACGACGTTGGTTGGAGGTAGGGCATTTGCCATGTGACCTTTGTAGGCAGGAGCGTAAGGCCTTGTAGAGAGATCTAGGGATTGGTCGAGGGTGGAAGGCAATCCAGAGGCTGATCGAGAAATGTTGCCAGGACAAGGATGGCCTGAGCTGGGGTGGGTCACGGCGCCTTGTAACCTGGTATGTTTGGGGGCATGAGATCGGGTATAGGCCTGGTGCCTGGTAGGGACAAAAACACAACTAGGTTTGAAGTTGGTTAGGTCTTGGAGTGATTCATGTTTTTTCTTGAAATCTTCTAAATTAATTCTCAACTGAAGTTAGGTAATGGTTTCTGTATCGTCAAAAATATCATGAAATGCTCATTGTATTCTCATGTAATCTTTTATATGGGAAGTTGGACCCAGTTCCCAGTATGTGATGCTCCACACAAATAGATTGGAGGGTTTTTTTTTTTTTTTTTTTTTTTTTTTTTTTTTTTTAATTTGAAGGATAGCGATGCCTTTCGAGCCTGATCATGGGGCGGGAGACGACTAACTTTCTTTCACCACCACTAACTTTTTTTCACCAACTTTAGTTTCCTTGATATTATTTCTCTTATTTGCTTATGTTATGGAGACTCAGACCCTCCTGTAGGCAAATTATGTATGGGGAGCTGAATATGCCAGCGTCGTTCTGTTAGCGGGAGTGATATGAGCATCTCCCACTGGAGATCCGGTCCTGGTTGCCCCAATCTGTTGGTGGAGGGCAGCACCTGCTGGAAATCGGGTCCAGCGTCCTATATACTCCCCAGAGGCTCTGAGGTCCCCCTTGATGCAAATCCATATGGACCTGCGTGGCGCACAGATTCAGCCTCCGCGTCAACGCCTAAAAACGCGGTAGGTACTGGTGGTGGAGTTAACCATATCCGATCCGTGCACCTGACTTTGAGTCCCTTGACTTCTAAACCCTTGGCGGCTAAAATTTACCCCAGCCCCTTAGCCAGAGTGAAGACAAAGGGTTCCAGAGACCCCCACCCCCTGTCCTTCTGTGGCCGAACATCAATCATCCACTTGGGAGCCAGTGCGGCCAGCGTGTACTAGCTGTGGGGTTGTTCCTTTCAGACACCCAGATCGCGTGTAGCCCCTGTTACATTGTTGTACATAGCTGCAGAAAGGTCCTGAGGGGAACACCATCTCTTTGGTCCTCCATTTGGTGCGCCCGTTCTGCAGGACTTCTGGCTGAGTGTCGGCCGTCGATGAACCAGTTTTCATACCCCTGCTGACGGTTATGTTCTGCTGCCTGTCGATTGTGACGCCTTCAGTTCAAGGGGCTTCGGGGGTTGGGGAGAGTGGAGGGACGGTGCAGCTGGGGAAGAGGGGGGGGAGGGAGGTGGAGGGGAGAGGGGACGTGGTCCAGGATGCGTGGAGGTATGCGTGGGAGAAGTTGCATGGGGGGGAATGAGACTGTCTGGGGGTGGAAGGAGGAGGGTTCACTTGGGTGTGGTTGATGAGGATGAAGTTTGTCTGAAGGTATGGGACTTGAAAATCCTCATGCGGTCTCCTTTGCCAGGTGTGTTCCTCCAAGGTTTCCTTCAGATGTCTAGTCCCATGTCAATCTCACTGAATAAAGCCTGGGGGTCCTTCCATAGTTGCCTGAAGGAGTGTAGGATGGTTGTTTTGGCCTGGGGTTCTTTTTCCTCCCAATAGTCTTTTTTCATGGTCTTCCATGAACAGCCATTTCGTCAAAACGGACATATTATATTTTTTGAACGAAATCAAAACTGACTTTTTTTGCCAAAATCCGGTCGGAATTTTTTGCTCCTGGGGGTCCGGCGTTCCCAAAACGCTGGACCCCCTACATGTATCTGGTCTATGGTTGAGACCAGATACTTTTTTTTTTTTTTTTTTTTTTTTTTGTAGTATCTGGTCTCAACCATAGACCAGATACAAACTTCCGGACCCCTAGGAGCAAAAACTTCCGACCGGATTTTGGCAAAAAAAATCAATTTTGATTTCGTTCAAAAAATATAATAAGTTCGTTTTGACGAAATGGCTGTTCATGCTTCTTGGGTGGGGGAACTGATCATCTCCTCCATTGCCTGCTGCGCTTGTTGTAAGACTGAAGAGGCAGACAAGATTTTTTTTTTTTTTTTTTTTTTTTTTCTTTGATTTGACAAGGCTCCGTTCTATTGGTGGGGAGCAACACCTGCTGGAAACCGGGTCCAGCGTCCCATTATACATGAAAAGCTCAGAATACTCATAATGCTAATCCTATGGTCCATACTTCAGATGTTACTGCCAGCATTGACTACCCCAGAAAGAAAGGGGGGGGTTAACTGAACAGCAAAGAAGGAAAACAATTGTGCAAAATAGTTATGTACACTAGCGGAGTCCTCCCCAGGGGGCTCTAGGGAGGAGCTCCATATGTGGGTGTATATAGATGTATGTAGACGTATGTAGATGTAGAGGAAGAGATGAGTAATTAAGCATTCAGGTCAGAATCTCCACCAGGGAAAGGGCACGAGGTGGGAAGGGGTCTGGGAAATCCGAGGGAGGGCGTAGTGGGAATGAGGGTTTTATGTTTGTCCAGTCTTTGAAAACAAGGCGATAGTCTCTCATTGCTTTCAAATCCCGCTGTCCCTCTCCCCTGTCTCCACTCCATTCTACCCTTGCAATCCATCCTTCTCTTTCCCCTCCTACCCAGTCTATGCAAAAATGTTGTAAGCAGTCTCCTAACATCACCAACTTGTCTAAAAAGGTCTAATTGTGATTTTATATCAGACCATCTCTGTGTGAGTTCAAGATGCACCTGCTGTTGAATCTGTTCTGTGATCTTTGACCCTTCTACTCTCAACTTCTCTATGGCCAGGGTACACCTCTGCCACCATAGTGTCCATATCACCGCCCTCCTTCCTAGTCTGTACATATTTTTTACAAAGGTTGTGGCTGCTTCTGCCAACGGCCAGTGCCCAGCCAATTTGGCTTGCCATGACCATGCCCAGGGGATTTCTGTTTTTATTTTTTGCCATATGCGGTCCCACCATCTCCATGTGAATTGGGTGATCGGGCAATGCATGAAAATATGTTCGATGGTCTCCGACTTCTTATGGGAAGGGAATAAACTTTGACACCATTGGCACCATGGAAATAACAGACTTTTTTTGGCACTATCATGTATTTGACAAACTCTGTATTAGGGACGCTGGACTCTCATTCACGCAAGTGTTGCTCCCCACCAATAGATTGGATCCTTCAGCCAAGTTGTTAGCGGTGGGAGTTTTTTATTTTTTTTTGGGACAAAGGTCCAGTCTATTCGTGGGGAGCAGCACGTGCTGGGAAACGGGCCCAGCGTCCCATTCAAGAACATATTAAGAAACATATGCAAAACAATTTGAGATACCGGGGCCATTACCCAACTTTGGCTAGGAATGATAGCTATGCACTTCAAACAGCAAGAGGCTGTGAAAATACTGCAAATCTACTGAAGAAAGCTTGGATTCTATTATTGTAAAAAACTTACCTATAGATCCACTAACCAAGGAGACTAACAAAAAGAAAACAGGACTCCATGTTCTTCCCACAATCCATTTGACAAGCAAGCAAGACTCCGTCCGACCATTCAATCTTCATCAGAACTTAAACAGTTTCTTACCCCCCATCAACTAAGGTTACAGGGCAGCACAACCTGCCCCAGCTTCGACCATCCTCGTTCTGATGGCAGAGACCGGAGTGCCTTCCTCCCTCGCCCACTCCCTCCTAGCCTCAAGCCCCTGACTCATTCAGGCTACAGATCAATGCCCCAACACTCGCTTCATTGGACAAGCTGGTTTCACCTTCCTCCCTCGGTGAGCTTCCCCAGACCCAAGCCCCCACTCGGGTTACAGAGCAAAAAGGCCTCAGCGACAGTCTGCATCGTCCCATCAACGACCTCCAAACCTACTCGGCCTGGACTGAACCTTACTCAGTTGCAAACAACTCCCAATCACCCCCAACCCTCCTGTTTCTAACTCTTACCTCCCCCTTCCCTTTTCTTGTAGGTCTTACTATAGTTAGGCCACCATCCTCCCTACTGCCTACCCTACTACCATCTTGTCAGCTAGCCGTCCTCACCAACAAGACGTTTACCCCTCAAACGCTCCTTCCCCAGATCACAAGCAAGAGTTCAAACTATTTACTATGTATTAAGATACACACTCCAAAACAACATCCTCCTTCCGCACCCTCGATCACGCTCTCTCCTCAGCACCCTCCTCTGTTCCGCCCTGCCCCCGCTATAGGGAACCCCCATCTCCCATCAGCCTCGGTTAAGAACAGACCCCCTTCGGACACCTCATGCTCCCTCAATGCCATTGGAATACAATCCCCTCTAGTGTATTTCATCGTATAGCAGAACTTCTCCCTTACCCTATCCCACCGCCTGGTGGTAGAACCCACCAATCACTCCTCATGTTGAACGCAAATGCAATCAACTCTACCCCCTTGTCCTCTTCCTCAACCGTTGTGGCTGATCCGAACCAAAGACCAGCCTCGCCCTAGAAAAGAACACCCCCCCCAAAACACCCTCCCCCTTAAGGACAATACTCCTCCCACCTTGTACTATCCTCTTTGGAAGAAGGTCAATCCTGAGAGTGCGATCTTAAACATTCCCCATTGCCCCAGCCTTGCCTGTTGTAGTGCAACCCATTAGTCTATCTATTTACAGACTAATCATGAGAAACTTTTGAAAAATGAAATTCAAAGATTAGAATACAAAGTTATCTGAGAACAAAAGAATTCGAATACGAAACACTTCAATTTTCAAAATAGGGAATCAACTACGAAACTAAAGATTAAACATATGTAATTAAAAAAAAACATACGAATTTTAGATATAGATATGCAAGAAGGATTTTCGAAATAGATTCTCAAACTTCGGTTTGAGAATTGTTTGACGAAGACGTTAGGCACATATTTGAGGAAAAAAAATAGAGAATCTGTTCGAAATCGTACTTGATGAGAGTTTAAAGAGTATTTTAGAAGATATTTTTATAACAGAATCAAAAATATTTCAAGAGATGCGATGATGAGTGGATTCAAAATTTTGAGCATACAGAATTAGAAGTCAGATACCTAACTGGTACACAAACTAAGGATGGACCAAGATCCAAAAAAAAAAACGAGGATACGACTTAGATAAAACCAAATTACTACCTATCAGATCCACTGTGAAGATTTAGAGCAGTACTTTGGATGACGATATCGACAAACTGCTACACGCTGAGCTCCCATTGGCTCGTGAAGTCGCCTTGATCTGCGTGAAGACACCCAACCCTGCCGATCATCACGAAACGCTCCACTCCCGCTATCCCCTGATCCAACTGCCAGACCGCTATCCCGACCAAACTGATCCCCTGCCTCTTCCTGCGAGAGAAGCACCTTCTCCTCCCCGTAGCCAGTGCCGGTGCAGCCCCTTGGCGAAGTGCGCTGGCCAGGAAAGATTAATAGGACACCACCGCCTCCCTAAAACTTCTTGAAGGCGATTGTGTTGTGAGTAACAGTATCAAGCCCGTCAACGCGGCCTTCAACCTCTATTTCTTTGTCTTTTGTTTCGTCTGATCTGGTTGTTTGAGGATTGTTGTTCGAAATCGTACTTGATAAGAGTTTAAAGAGTATTTTAGAAGATAGTTCTATAACACAATCAAAAATATTTCAAGACAGATGCGATGATGAGTGAATTAGAGAATTTTGAGGATACAGAACTAGAAGTCAGATACCTAACAAGTACACAAACTAAGGATGAACCAAGATCCAAAAAACAAAATGAGGATACGACTTAGATAAAACCAAATTACTACATTTCAGATCCACTATGAAGATTTAGAGCAGTACTTTTGATGACGACATCGACAAACTGCTGCACGCCGAGCTCCCATTGGCTCGTGAAGTTGCCTTGATCTGCTTGAAGACACCCAACCCTGCCGATCATCACGAAACGCTCCACTCCCGCTATCCCCTGATCCAACTGCCAGACCGCTATCCCGACCAAACTCATCCCCTGCCTCTTCCTGCGAGAGAAGCACCTTCTCCTCCCCATAGTCAGTGTCGGTGCAGCCCCTTGGCGAAGTGAGCCGACCAGGAGAGATTAATAGGACACCGCCGCCTCCCTAAAACTTTTTGAAGGCGATGGTGTTGTGAGTAACAGTATCAAGCCCGTCAACGCGGCCTCACAGAGAGTTCAATCCATGTACAACGATCCTCAAACAGCCAGATCAGACGAAACAAAAGACAAAGAAATAGAGGCTGAAGTAGGAGAAGAGAAAACCCAGGGCACTCATAGCCCTGACACTCATTTCCCTCCCTCTCTTCGATATACACGCTTTCTTTTCTTTTCACTATAACCCTAACAACCCACCCATGCCACGTGGCATCCTACCCTCCATTACTCGCCATACCCTACCCAACATCCTCCCCACCATGCACCGTCACACCAATCTGCCTCGCGCCTTCCCCGACATGGCATCCACCACCCCCTGCCAACCACACGCCCCTCCTGCCTCCCCTCAATGGAAGTCCCGCGATGCACCCTCCGCTAAGCTGTGGTGAACACGGTAATGGTTCCGTGGCTTCCACCCTGACGTGCATCCACTCTCCGTCGCTTCGGCCCAGGTGGGGCGCAGCGCTCCCGGTAGCGCTGCACCCCCACCATGGTTCGATTCTATCACCACCACTAGCAGAACTGGCGGTTGGTTAGGAAAAAAAAAGGCAATTTATCGGATTATCTTCTTCTTCTACTTCTTCTTCTTCTTCTTGTTTTTTTTATTTTTGTTTTTTTGAATCTCATTTGTCTGGTATAGCGAGAATTGCGGCGACACCATTGACATGGCAACTGCTTTCTTTTCCGCAGAAATATCAGGCCCCCAAAAGTCCATAGGTGATTGTTTCCAGGATCATTTGTCATGGCTTCCACTCAAAAGTGAGTCCTTTAGTTTGGTGCTCATTGAGTACCTTTTTTTTTTTTTTTATTATTATTAAAAACAGAACCACCAGTGCTAACAATGCTGTTTAGCGCAGACATTGCTAGCACCTGGGGAGAGGCTCCATCTATTGGTGTGGAGCATCACTTGCTGGAAAACGGGTCTAGCGTCCCATATAGAAATTGATACTGAATGATACATAGAAAAAACTGGATGGTGTCTAGAGGATGCCTGTCAACATTGATTGCTCTGGGAACCAGAGGATTGACTGAGCAGGTGTGAGCGTGACCCGAAACCTGAAACCAAGAGCTGATGGTCCTCGTTTCCCTCCCCAACCTCGTGCCTGGTCAGGGTACCGGGAGGGGCCACTGGGGGGCACCAGTGGTTATCCCTACCGTCTCCCTGCCATCCCCCCAGGACACCTGCCTTTCTATACTGACCTCCATCGGTCCTACCCGAATGTCACACTCCCACACTGGCAGCGAGTTTTAGAGCAGCCTGACCAAAAGAAAAAATAGTGCGGCTGCAATGACAAAATCAGACAGAAGTAGACTACAACACAAACCAGAACTAAGAAACAGAAAAAACAGGCGGCAAGGACAAACAGGAAGGGTTAGACAAGGTGAAAGAGGACTGAACTAGAGCAGGTGGGGGAGGAAAGATGGTCCCCGTCCAAAACCTCACTCCCGATCTAACTAAGCACCAACTTTTCCTCTCACTCTCTTCCTCACTTACTCTCTCCTCCTCCCTTCTCTCCCTACAAAGCCCAAACACTGCCCAGACGAAAAAAGGGTGGAGAAAAAAAAAGTTATCAATGGGCAGGGGATTACAGGCATATTTCGAGAGATCCCGGGTGTGGAGGGAAGGGGTCTAGAAAATCCTTTGCCGGTCTCATGGGGATGCCTGAGTCTATCGACAACCACTCCTTAAATCTGAGATGGTAGTCCCTTGGGACTTCCTTCTCTCCATGTCTGTCCTCCCTGCCTTCATCCCCATCCCAGTCTCCTGTCCAACAAACCTCCGCTACCCACCCCTCCCGATCCCCACCCAGCCAATCCCTGGAAAACTGTACTAATCGTTCACGGATGTCTCTGGCTCTATGGAGGATATCCAGTGATTGTTTAGTGGTCCACCACCTGTGTGAGAGTTCCAGTTGGAAATGCGTTTTGAGTTGCTCCAACCTCTCTTCCCCTTCAATCCGCACCTTGTCTAAAGTAAGGACACAACGTTGCCACCACAGGATCCACAAGATCGTTCTACGTGACAGATGAAACATGTTTGTCACAAAGGTGTTATCTTGAAAGGGTGGGTAGTGCCCCATGAGGATGGCCCGCCATTCCCACGGCCATGGATGCCCTGGGACCATTTGTTGCCACACCCTATCCCACCATCGCCAAGTCAGGACTGCTGACGGGCATTGCAGGAATATATGTTCTATTGTCTCTGGTCTCTTTCTGGCTGGGAAAAAAAGGCCTCAAGTTCACTGGACCATAGCTCCCCTTCTTGATCAGTCCGTTCCTCCCGCCTCCCGCCATTCCTACTTTGAACTCAGAATGTGGGCATCCCATAATGGATTGCCCTCTATTCCATTCCCTGCTAAGGCTCTTTCAGATCCTCTTGGGGGGAAAAAAAAAACAGCGCCCAACTGTCCCAACATCTATTGATTGATTTGATTTATCCAGCAGCCTAGCTCAATTGGTTAGGCACGTGGCATTCAGGTGGTCGTGGGTTCGCACCCCACAACTGCCTGCGGCGCACCTAGTGCCAACCAGCGGTGATAGTCCGCTTGATACCTCTGATCGGTAATAGCATGGTCCTTGGCCAACAGGGGTGTCAGTGTGAGTGGGTTGTGTGTGGTGTGTGGGAGAGTGTTGGCCTTAGACACTGCTGTTATTCGGTTGGGGGTGGGGGACGATGAAAAGGGAGGCGCAGCTACTGGCAAAATGCTCGGTCTTTGCGTTAGCCGGACCACCACTGGCGGCCCCACCCCATCCTTGACCACCATGGTTGGGGGGGGGGGGAGGCAACATGCATCCCCTCTGATGGCTGGACGGAGACAACAAAGCTATGTTTGCAGGGGTCCCCTGTCTAAGCCTTAGGAGTAATGGTAGGTAGGTAGCGAGGGTGAATTGAAAGAACTTGAAAGACGATGAAAGATTTGAGAGAAGAATATAGCATAGTTTTAGGAAAAATAAAAATAAAACATCTATTGATTTCTACTTCCGAGTCGTTATGCACGTTCATGCCCCCGGTATGGGATGGCAACTTTGTGCACGATGCCCCTCTTCGAATCCAATCTCTCTGCTGCGGTGTTCTTCATGCTTTTTCCTTGCGTGGTTTTCCATTGATTGATCGTACCTTGCGCTTATTCTCTGTTCTGGCCTTTCATGACTGTGATCTGTGCTTTCCTCATTTCTTTTGCCTGCTGTGATCCCCCTTTGTGTGAAGGTTTACTAGCGGCAGCTCTTCTTCTTCCTCCCCCTTTTCTCCTCCTATTTTCCACCCCTTTCACTTCTTGCCCCTTGCATTTTTACCCTGCTGTTTAATGTCAGACTGCCTAGCGGCACCTCTTCTTCTTCNTTCTTCTTCCTCCCCCTCTTCTCCTCCTATTTTCCACCCCTTTCACTTCTTGCCCCTTGCATTTTTACCCTGCTGTTTAATGTCAGACTGCCTAGATATTTTGGGGGACTGGTATTCTCCTTGCCCAGGCTCCCCTGATTCTCTTGAATAGTCGTTCAGCCAGTCCACCCTGGCCGAATATCACTCTGCAATGATATCTGACAATATGGCTCTTCGAAGAAATCTGACACATCCTGTTCTTTCCCCAGTGTTTCAAAAAGGGGATTGATGTCTAATGTTTACATCCCTAGCATCAGCACGGACTGTTAAAAAAAAAGAAAAAGAAAAAAAGATGTCTAATGTTAGTCATCCTGATTTTGAGCTTGACTTGCCTCCCTCCCTTCTCCCTCCCTCCTTCCCTCCCTCCCTCACAAGCCTTCCCTCTACCCTTCCAATTGCCTCACATACTTTGTAAGCCATTCTGCTGAGTCCCCGCATTCCCTTGTCTTGTCCCAATGCTTTCGCTCCATGCTCCCAGCCTGACAATTTCCTATCTACCCCTCCTCAATCCCAGTCAAATCCTCCTCCTCTCCCTCCCTGTTTCAGGCTGGGCCCATCTTCTTCCGTGTCCTGGGCTGAGCCACTGTCATTTGCAGAGTTGTCATTTTGTGACTGTCCTTGATCCTCCTCCATTTGCGCTTCACTTCTCCCTGCCGCCAAGAAGACCCAGGTGATGCTGGTAGGTCGTTTCCCTCTCCTCTGGCACCCACTCCCGTGCCCGGAATTCGCAGCTTCCCATCTGCTCTCCTCTTGGGAGATTTCAGTTCTTCATCATTTACACTTCACCGCTTGCCCTGTTCTGTTTCTGTTCTGTACTTTGCACCGTTGCGATAAGCATGTTCATTTCTGTACTGGGACGCTGGACCCGTTTTCCAGCAGGTGCAGCTCCCCACCAATA
>BFEA01000602.1:706619-727588 GCA_003427395.1 Chara braunii | reverse complement strand
TAGGAGCGTTGTCACGTTGTTTGTGTTGTGTCGTCTCGTGCATGTGTGTGTGTTGTTGTTTTGTGATTGTTAGAGTGGTGTGCGCGTGGTGTGTGGAATGCGTCCTAATCGACCGACGTCGAATCGCGCTTGGGACTTCAGCCCCCCAAGATGACAGTTCGCGTGCGGGTCCGACGGAGGCGTACTACCGCGCGTACCCCCTATGCTATAGCGAACGAGAAACGCCCTCGGCTGGTCCGTCTCTGCGATTGCAACTGATTAGCTTTCGTACTGTGGACTGGTAGCTCGGCGGGGATACGCCCACCGAAGGGAGGTGACAACTCCTGTAAGGTGTAGGTAAGTCGTGCCTCGCGTAGGCCCTATCCTGTCGTAGGGGCTCGCGAGAGGTATGGCTGGCGCACTCGGCCGGAGCGGCTTAAGGAAGCTCCACATGTATGATCTGCGACGAAGGATTTAGATCAACTCCTGCGTGACGCGGCCGGGAGGGTCCCGCGCTGCCCTGGTGCAGTGCCGGACCGATGCGCTCGACAGGTGGCGCTGTTGCCGGGGATAATGGAAAGCCTACCGTTGTCCCTGGTGGAACGACATCCGGGTATGGGAAGTGAGCGAGAAAAGGCATAAAGGAAGGACGAGAAAGTGAGGAAAAATAATGGATGACTAAGTATAGGTGAGGAAATTTACCTACCTGAGTAAGGGAAGGTATGAAGGACGAACGTGTAGCATTGGGTAAAGGTACGTAGTAAGAGATAGGTAGGACAGATGGAATGGATCGGTCAAGGTGCGATGCTGAATAAAAGAGGTATGCTTGTTTTTTCTTTCTTATCAGGGAACTTGAAGGGAAAAGCTTGTCAAGATGTCGCAGGGCGGCGGCGCATCGGGTGGTCCCAAGAAGGGCCTGACGCTCGATGACCTCATTGCGGTCATTGACCGGCATGAAAGGAACCCGAGCAATATCCCTAAAGTCGATACCTTCCACTTTTGTGGGGAGAGGGTTTCAGAATGGCTGGAGCGGGTGAAACAAGCTTTGGTCGGGCGGTCGGAAGTTGTAAAGTTCCAACGCATTTTTCAGTATGTCCTCCACAACTACCACCAGGAAGTGAAGAAAGTCGTAGATGCGGCCCAAGGTAGCTGGGAGAGGTTCAAGGAGGGGATGCAGAGGAAATACCGCCTGGGTGACAGGTTGTTGGCTACCGCGGACCTTGAGGCGATGAACAAAGAAGATTTTACGACGATAGGGACCTTTGTTCAAGAATTTAAGAAGAGGGCGCGGAAGGTCCATGGGATTTCGGAGGAAGCATAGTGCGCCATTTTTCTAGGGTTACTCACGGCATTGGAGGCCGTCGAGTTGACGAGACATGGAGGGGGTAGCACCAAGCTCACCTGGGCCACCATTGACAGAGGGGTGGAAGTTGGGTGTTTGGACCAGGTGGAGCAATGTCAGGTACGCCTGCAAAGGCAAAAGAGAAAGGAAAGAGATGCGACCGCCTCCGGGGCCCCGTGGGTAACAAGGATCGTTACAGACGTATTGGCACAGCTGGGGTATGCGACAGAGCCGGTGGTGCAAAGGAGGGTAGTAACGGCTGTCCAAGTGAAAGGAACGAAGCCGGTGATAGAGGAGGTTATTCAAGAGGAGCTCTGGGAAGAGGAAGAGCCGGTGCCGCAGCGCCTGACGAAGGCCCAACGCAAAGTGCGTAACTTGGCGCAGGACGGACAGGGATCACGAAAAGCGCAGGCGCCTCAGGCCTTGACAACAACCCCTTTGAATGTGGCGGCTCCATCATCTAGTACGGGCCCCTCGCAAGGAGGGGCGCCCTCCTACGGACAGTGGCCCTGACCGGTGATCAATGCAATCGTACCATGGGGTAGCCCGCCACCAGTAGCCAGACCGCAAACGAGTATGTCGCCACCCATCTACCCCGCAGCCCAGTCCCAGCATGTGGCCCCGCCACCGTCACCCACTCCCAGTTCACAGGGAAGTGTGGCTGGAGGTGGGAACCAGGGGCAGGGCAATCAAGGCAACGGAGGGAGGGGTGGAGGAAGGGGGCGAGGCAGGAATGGCGGCGGAAGAGGAAGGCAATGCAATGGTCAAGGCCAGGGGTACCAAGGCCAAGGGAATCAAGGCCAGGGGTACCAAGGCCAAGGGTACCAAGGCCAGGGGTATCAAGGCCGGGGGGATCAGGGAAGTCAGGGGTATGGAAGACCCCGTTTTGACTGGAGGACGACCATCTGCCAACATTGTGACCAGCAAGGCCACACTATAAGGTTCTGTAATATAAGACGGGAAGACGAGAGGAGCGGGCTGATTTCCTCTACTATGGATGGGAACATCTACGATCAGTTTGGGAAGGCCATTGACAGAAGGCTTGGAGGAGCGAGGGCGGAAGCCCAACGAAGGGCGGCAGCTGGGCCGCCACCCCCTACCATGTTCAGGCTATGGCAGGAGAGGAAAGGACCGTCGGTGGGGATAGAGGAATTCAGGTTATGACAGAAAAAAGAAGAACCACCGATTGGGGTAGAGGAAGTGGGAAGCGATGAGGAAGTGACTCAAGAGCCACGAGGAGGAAGTAAGGGGGAAGAGCCCATAATCATTAAGTCAGATGACGAAAATGAGGAAGAAAGAATGAAACTTTCGTCCGTCTTGTTGGAAAAAATGGAGGACCTGCTGGATAAGATGGGGAGGTACCGACAGAAGTTGGTGGGCCTCTGTGAGGAACTGAGGAACTGGAAGTCTAACATCCCCAAGGTGTTCCTCTACGACTCTGGTCCGGAGTCAGCACCTGGGCGACCCAGAGTAAATGTGGTGGGGTCGTACCCACAATCGGGAATGATGGGGAGACCCCTCACTCCGCAGGCCCGGTTGGCGCAGGCAGCACGAATAAGAAGTCAAGCCAAAGCCAGCGCCAACCAAGAGCCTCCAAGGAGGGAGCTGAAGCCGGGAAAAAGAAAGGAGGCTGTGGAAGTGGAGGATGGCGACAATGAGGAGGAAGAGGACGAGAGGTTGCGCAGGGAGGAGGATCAGAGAGCGGAGCAGCGGGCAAGGAAAAAGGGAGCCAGGGGAGAGGTTGAGTCGGTCGTGCGCGATGGACCACCCAAAAGGAAGAAGTATGCGGTTCAGTTGGAGGAGGGGTTTGATGTGGAGAAAGTGATTGACCGGCTGCTAGAAGGCCACAATGACCTCATGACTCTGAAGGAAATCCTAGCGTCGGCCCCGCGACTCCGCGATGAACTGAAGGGGAGATTGTCGCGGCGCCTGGTGTCCAATGTCTATCTAGGTACGATCCTGCCCAAGGAGGCAGAGTGGGTGGAGCCAGGTACAAAGATGGACTGGAAGTGCGTAGCCTGCGGCACGGTGGATTTGGTGGTGAAGGGTTCCAAGTGCGCAGCAATGGTGGACACCGGGGCAGAGATGAACATTATTCGGGAGGCGGACTCGATCAGATTCGGGCTAGATATAGACCGTTCCGACTGCGGTATTCTGCACGGAGCCAGCTGCAACGCCGTATTTTGTGTGACAGCCTCGAATGTACTCATCGAGGTTGGAAAGGTGAAGGCCCGGACTTGCTTCTTCATCATGCCGGACGTGGATCATAGAATCCTCCTGGGAGGTCATTCCTAAGCAGGACGGAGACCGTGATATTCAATAAGCATGACGGGACGTTAATCCTCCTCTTATGCGACCCTGCCTGCGGGAATTACGAAATAATTACCTGCAGGAACACAGGACCGAGGAGTATAAGGAACTGGCCCAATCCAGGATCCTTCACGCTTGAAGAATCGGAAAGTGAGCGTCGGAGGTTCCGGGCAGAGCCAGAAGGAGAAGAGAAAGTGGAGGCATTTTCCCTCAGCCTGTCAGATGTTAGGAAGGCCATGGACTTGGTGGCCGTGCATGAAATGGCGGATCCGGATGCCATCCAAGCTTTGAGGGAGCAAGTTCTTGAATGCCCCGAGGCAGGAAGGTTGGAGCTGGTATATCGGCTTCCGGGCGGCGGGAGGAGCCCCGCATCAGCACAGGCACAATCTGTGAGTCGGCCTTGTTTAGGGGGCGGCTCAAGCAGGGTTCCCAAAGGCGGTACAAGACGGTAGATAAGAAGTGCCGCCCGGTTTCCGTCCTCGTTATAGAAGATGAGGAAACATACTACGAGAGGGAACGAGGGTTGATACGACGAATGAGGGAGAGTGCTCTAGCAGGGCCATGTCGTATCAACGAAGGGAACGAGGGGAAGTTGATTATAGGGGAACCCGACTTCCTACTGCCTCAGGAGCAAGCGTTGGTGGTGGAGTTGATGAAAAGGAGGCATCGCGCCTATGCGTTCAGTGACGAGGAGCGTGGCAGGCTGGATGTGGACAAGATACTTATGATCCGCATTCATACCGTGTCACACGAGCCTTGGAACATGAGAGGAGGGCGATATCCCAATCCTGACGAGGAAAAGAAGGTGGTGGATTACCTCGACGGCAAAAAACGTACGCACGTCGCCGACTATTCGAGTGGACCGTATGCGTCCCCGTGGTTCTGCTTTATCAAGCCTAACGGGACGCTGCGGTGGGTGCAGGATTTGCAAAGACTGAATGCGGTGACCGTGTGGGATGTTGGAGGGTTGCCCAATGCAGACGCGCTGTCAGAATCCTGTGCTGGAAGGCCTATAATCTCACTTATAGACCTTTACTCAAGATATGACCAGTTCCCAGTCTACCCGCCGAACAGGGTTGTGACGGTTATGCACACGCTGCGAGGACTAATCCACATGAACGTGGCCCCACAAGGGTGGACCAATGCGGTAGCAATGGTCCAACGGGCCATGATTCGGGCTATGCAGTTAGTCAGCCCCCATATCACACAGCCATACATCGATGACTTGGCGGTGAAGGGGCCGGCAGTGAAAGAAAGCGACGAAGTCTCGCCAGGAGTGAGGCGCTTTGTCTGGAAGCATATCCAGGACCTCGAAAAAGTCCTGAGCCTGCTCGAGGAGCATAACCTCACGGCGAGCGGGGCCAAATCCAGACACTGCATGAGGGAAGCGACTATTTTGGGGTTCGTCTGCAGCGAGAAGGGCCGAAAGCCGGATGTGAAGAAAACGGACAAGATTACTGAGTGGCCGGTTCCGTTTCACTCAATAACTGATGTCAGGAGCTTTCTTGACATGTGGAGTTTGGAGGGCCTTCGTCAAGAACTTTGCCGCTAAGACTAAACACCTGAGGAAGTTAGTCCGTCAGGAATAGGAATGGGTTTAGGGTGAAGAGCAAGAAGAGGTGGTGGCCAGAATGAAGGAGGAATTTCGAGAAGGAGGGTTGGTGTTAGGAGCGCCAGATTATGATGCCACAGAAACACRACCCTTCATTGTCGAAACAGATGTGGGGCCAACTGCCTTAGGAGGAGTTCTAATCCAGGCAGACATAGAGGGAAAGGAAAGACCCTTGAGATTTGAGAGTCGGACTCTCTGTACGACCGAGAGGAACTACTCTCAGTTCAAGAGGGAGACCCTTGCCGTCCTCCACTGTCTGCGAATCTTCAGGAACTACATCTTCGGCAGGAGGTTTATTTTGAGAGTGGATCCGACCGCCCTGGCCTACTTTCTAAGGAATTACGTTCCATCGGATCCGACGGTTGCCAGATTGCTGACGTACTTCTGGATGTTCAATTTCGAATTGGAACGGATTCTTGGTAGTAAGAACCGGGCGGACGGGCTGAGTCGGATCAACTGGGATAAACAGGAAGGGGAGGTGGTGGAGAATACGCCCCCAGTTGATGGATTTCTGGATCAGGAAGAAGATGTTCGTCTCCACATCAACAAGTGGTCGCCGCGAGTACCCAGCTGTGTAGGCTATCCTATCTGGCAAGCGCCGAATGGGTATGAAAGGAGGGCCGAGTTAGTCCTCGAACCCTTTGAAGAAGAGGATCCCTGGGGTGGTAAGGATATTCAGTGGATGATGGAGTTAGCGCTGGCCAGCTCGCATAGCCTGGTGGAGGATATGAGGACGATTGAGGAAGGACCAGGCCAGGTAGAACGGCATGAGGACCTGATAGGAGGAATGTACCTCCTCGTCAACACGTTGTTGCAGGAAAGCCTCGACCAGTCAGGATCGCTGAACCCGATAGGGAATGTGGACGAAGTGCCCGAGAGCCAGGACGACGAGTTCGAGGAGGGGGAGCTTAAGGAGGCCTTTCGTGCAGAGGAGTATGATGGGATCTACCCAGAGCTGAGACTTCTTTTGTCCGGCGAAATGCGGCTAAGGGATGCGAGCGACAGGGCTCAAAGGATGCTGCAGCGCTACTTAGTGCGAGACGGCCACCTTTTCGTGAGAAGAGAAGTGGGGAATCCCAGGAGAGTCGTCTGCGGTAGGAATCGTCAGAGCAGCGCTTCACGATGGCATTGCAGGAGGGCATCGAGGGGTACAAGCCACGTATGCGAAGATAAGTGAGTTGTACTACTGGGATAGGATGATGGACATGGTCGGGAAATTCTGCCGATCTTGCGTACCTTGCCAGGAGAGATCCCGTTTAAGGCAAGGAGAGCCTCTGCATCCAAGGTTAGAGCGAGAGGTGGGGGCTGTAGTGCATCTCGATCTACTTTTTATGCCGCTTGGGGATCAAGGCTGTAACTATATCTTCGATGCGCGCGATAACCTGTCTGGCTTCGTAAACGGGCGTGCTATTCGCACAAAGACCGGGTTACTCTTAGTGAGCTGTATCGAGGAATATTACCTGCGCTATCCTTTCGTCAGGGAATTCGTAATGGACGGGGGACCAGAGTTTACCTGCCAGGAGGTGCAAGAACTATTATCAAGGTATGGTGTGGCAACCAATTACACCACGGCCGCGTACCCCCAGGCAAATGCTCCCGTGGAGAGAGGACATAGTACCATTACGAGCCTCCTAGCTAAGTGGACCGAAGGTAGGCCTAATCAATGGCCAAGATACCTAAGGGCGACGTTCTTTGTCGAGAACATTACAGTAAAAAGGTCCACCAAGTATGCACCGGCGACGCTGTGGTATGGAAGGCACGCCACCTTCCCTTTTGAGAGCTTCCTTAAGACATGGAGGCGCCAGGATCTGGAAGTTAACCTGTCATTCGAAGAATTGCTCGATATTCGGGCGCGGCAGATAGAGCGATAGAAGAAAGGATCCAGGAGGCGTCCGATAAGGTGGCGAGAAGCCGAATGGATGATAAGACTCGATGGGATCAGTTTGCGCGGGTGAGGAAAGTACCTTTGGCAGTTGGGGATGTCGTACTCCTCTATGATTCATCTTTGGAGAAGCAGTGGTCCATGAAACTCGATAAGAGGTGGTTAGGTCCCTACTGGATCGTACGGGCTGGAGACTTCGGAGCATACCAGATTGAAGAGCTAAATGAGACTGAGTGGAAGGATTGGGTATCTGGAATGCGACTGAAGAAATTTGTGGCGAGAGAAGAGGTAAGAAAGATGACCTGACTGCCTTTAGAATAGAAGTAATAGGGTGTGTAGGTTAGGTAGGATGCATGCTGTATGAGTGTGGTCTAGTCTGAGCTTGCTTTGATTATCACCTGTTTGCTTACCCCAATGTGTGCCTGTTGTCTCCTTCGCCTGTTGTGCAGGTCTGACTTTACGAAGACAGCCATGCCAAGAGGAGGGAAGGGGACACGGCCGCCTCAGAGGCCGTTGGGCGCATTATGGGGATATGAGCGACATGGGCCTCGCCATCGAGAGAGCACTCCAGAGTATGACGGTGGCGATATTGAGCTATTCCTAGACAGCTTCTGGGAGCATGCGCGGCGTATGGGTTGGACTGTGACCCAGAGGATTGAGAGGCTGAGGGGAGTTGGCAGATTCGAGGAGCCCGTTGCACGGATCCGTAGAGAGGCAACGACGAGGTTAGAGGTGGAGTTGAGGATGCAGGAGCTGCGACCCTCGCCAGTGGGGCCTGATGGCAGGCCGATCCGCCTGGAGATTGGAAATACGTCGGACATCATCCCCACGTTTGAGTGGTTCATGCAGGGGCAGGGTATACCGAGAGACGATTGGATGCAGACATTACCACTCTGGACCAGGAAGTCGGAAAGACCACTGGCTAGGCAGGTTAGAAGCATGGCCCGGGACTGGGAGAGCTGCAGGGCACATCTGAGAGAGGCCTTTCGACGACCAGACCCCCCTCAGCCCAGAATTGAGAGGCGTCAGAGGAGTCAGAGGCAGAGGGATCCTGAGCCCAGAGAGGCGAGACCATCTCGAGGAGGACGGAAGGCCCTAGCCAGGAGAGAGGAGGAACCGGAGCCGGAGCCAGAGGCTGAGGAGCGAGGGGCATACCCTGAGTGTGTGTTGGGACCAGTGGAGTTCCATCGGTTTACCGAGGGTGGATTGAGGAGGTCGCCAACACGCACACAGGAGGAGCCGCCAGCATCTGAGGGACCCTTGAGGGAGTTGGAGACACATTTGGATATCTCTCGGTGGAGGGCGTCGCCTCGGGGTGAGGAGCATGGAGAGCAGGCAAAGGAGGTACCATGAGAGGAGGTACCACAGGAGGAGGTACCACGAGAGGAGGTGCTACGAGAGGAGGTGCCACGAGAGGAGGTCCAGGATACTTAGAGAGAGAGAGGGTTGGGCGATGAGGGGAGACGTGCAGGGAAGGAAGTGATAGAGGTTGGAGAGGACACGCCCCCACAGACGTCAGCGGTGGGTTTGAGACTCGGGGATGCACCAGGGAGCACTCACCAGGCAGGGGAGAGGTTGCAGAGAGAGGAGGTCCCACTGCCTCCATCAGAAAAGGCCCCTTCGCCAGAAGGGAGAGCAGAAAGGAGGAGAGAGAGGGCAGCTGTAAGGAGAGAAGCCTTGACCCTGATTGACAGACACCTAGCAGCTCATGCCCTGGAGCACCCATACCTGGAAGAGCCAGCACCTGCAAAGCAGCGCCAGGAGCCGTGCTAGCCTGAGAAGGAGAGGGAGGCAGAGATCCCGAAGAGGGTCGACCTCCGCACGAGGGAAAGGGCGCCAGCTGGAGAGACAGCAGAGGAAAAGAGGGCGAGAAGAACCAGGAGGATAGACGAGATATGGCAAGAGAGGCGGAGGTTGGAGGCAGCGGGGGAGCTTCCGGAGCAGCAGCAGGAGAGGCAGAGATCGGAGGCAGCAGGAGCACTCCCAGGTCAGCCACCCAGCGCGCCAGCTAGGGCCCCGGAGATCCCTCAGATGTGGAGGGACTTCTGGGAGCAGAGAGGAGAGGAGCTTCCTTCGCCAGTCAGAGCCGGGTTTGGGGTAGCAAGAAAGGCGGAAGGGAGATTGGATCGAAAAATCAAGTTCCTGGCCAAGACAACTTTTGACCGGCACTTGTTATTGGAGGGCGATCTGGTCGGGAAGAAGATAAAGGAAGCAAGCCATGGAGTACGCCTGGAGGCTATGGAGATGGAAATCCAAGAACTCAGAGCATTGGTGGCCAGCCAGGCAGCTATCATTGAGAGCCTGAGGCAACAAACCCAGGGAAAGGCGGACAAGCCAGAGAGCAGTCGGCAGGGCGAGCAGAGGCAGCCAGGACAGGGATTGCCAGGACAACCATCTGCAGCATAGCCTTTCCAGGGCCACCTATGGGGAGGGTTATCCTAGAGCCAGAGGAGGCGAGAGCCTAGAGACAGGCGGAGGGAGAGGCATTCGAGTTCAGAGCCCCTACCGAGCTCGCGACGCTGCCAGTGGCGGCGGCGGGCCCAGTCGTACCTTTGGCAGTAGAGGAGGGGCGGTCACCATCTAGCAGTGAGCTGGCTCAAGGCTCAGCAGAGGGATCCATGGGTGTGCTCCTTGAGGCGGTGCATACTATGCAGGAGGAGGTGAGTTTGTTTTCACCCGAGCAGAGGATAGAGGAACCTCTTGAGAGAGAGATGGGGATTGAGGCGGAGGGTGTCATCGAGGGCGGGCTCCAGAGGTTGGGCACGCCTGAATATGGGCCGGAGAGATTGAGGAGCCGCCCATGGCACTGCTAAGAGAGACACTCGAGAGGAGACCTCAGAGGCTGGACACGCCTGAGTATGTCTCAGCGACAGGGGATTTGAGGAGCAGACTGGGATCTTGGGCTACTGGATCTGGGTCTGGGGGACCGGTTCCTGGGACAGAGCAGCAGGAGGTCGTTAGTACCGCAACTCCTCGATCAGAGCAGCAAAGGGTTGTCAATACCTTGGTAGGATCTCTTTTATCGTCACCTCCTCAGCCCAAGAAGAAAAAGTTCAAGAGGAAGGTTTTGATCAGCTATGCTTCTACTACAAGAGGGACATGCATCTGGCTCTGGACAGTCTCGAGTTCCTTGAGGATAAGGCAGAAGGGAAGGTCTCAGAGGCAGGGGGTAAGATGTATGATAGACAGGGTAGGATAATAGAGAAGTCCGCAGATGGACTTAGGGCTCAGTTATATAGGCAAAACCAGGAGGAGTTGAGGAGGTAGGGCCGGTTTGTCTATGTAAGTGGGCGAATATCTTGTGAGGCATCAGCTTAGGTTCTGTATGATACCCTCTTAGACTTAGAGGACTTTTTTGATGATTGCTACTAGTCTAGATCTGAACTCTAGTGTTCCTACTTAGCTGGAGTCTTGAGGATCAGGGTGATCTAGATGAGGCATGTACATATTTAGGTGGCCTACGCACTGGCCTTGAGAGACAGATCTGACATGTATTTTAGGGATAATTGTCAGCGTGAGTTTGGTGTGGCTTGAGTTGAGTGAGCTATGATTTGGAGACATTTTCTGTGTGAAACATTTTATTTCCCTGAGTGTATATTATGATGAGTTTTTTTTTTTTTTTCAGGGACCATTCTTATATGTGACGATCACTTGTCTCTCTCACATGTGTGGTTGTACTCTGATGTATGATGAGTTTGTGTGGACAATGTGTGAAAAACCTTTTATGTATCATGGGTACTGTGAATATGATTGTAAGCAAAACTGTCTACTCCTCGGTATACTTGTGCGACCTGCCCACGGGCAACTGATAGGGCAGAGTATAAGGGAAGGAAGCGCAGCCCGTCTGTGAAAGGTTGAGAGAATTTTGAAGATTTATGAGCCCAAGAGGCTCAAAATACTTACCATGTTGATTGTTGATTGCTTAAGTTGTGATGAGAACCCATAAGATGGTCTCTCAGTGATGTTTGTTTTATGATAAGCCTCCTTGGATTTTGGAAAAGGGAATGTTTTGTGATGTTGAGTGTTATGATGAGACCCTTTCGAGTTTTTGAGGAGGGGAAGCTTGGTTTTATGGCGAGACCCCTCGTGATTTTGGAAGAGGGGGGGTTTTATTCTGTGGCGAGACCCCTCGTGATTTTGGAAGAGGGGGTGTTTTATTCTGTGGCGAGACCCCTCGTGATTTTGGAAGAGGGGGTGTTTTGTTCTGTGGCGAAACCCCTCGTGATTTTTGGAAGAGGGGGTGTTTTGTTTTATGATGAGAACCCCCTGGATTTTGGAGAAGGGGAATGTTTTTGTTGTTGGAAGACTCACCTTCAAAGGCGAGTAAACTGGTCAGGGGTCACGGCCTCGTGGATTTAGCGGTGATTTTGTTTGTAAGCGTGCGAAGGATGCCATGCCTATTGAGGGAGGGTTGGTAAATGCCTTTGGACCCCTGCGTATCACGCAGTCGGCTAGTGATTTTGTTTTGCGACGCCCCCGTCTAACTACTGGTGCTAATTCTGAGACATATTGAAGAAAGGTCAACCTAACGAAAAAGAAGTTAGTACCTCTAGGGGCGTAACCCCATTGGATGGCTGCTAGCCGACGCAACCTGGCTGCGGGACCACGTGGGTAAGAGTTTAAGGGGGGGTGCCCGCCCCAGTGAAATTACTCCGCGGGATAGTGATGGCTGAAAATTTTTGGGGGAAATCCTGATTGAATGCTTATCAAGAGAAAACCTATCGTTGCGTAACCAACGAGAGTACTACTGCTAAATAACAATGCGGTGGGCCGTGGTCCTGGTCCGATCAGCCAGGCTATGGTGGGCCAAGGTGGAGACCTAGCCTTTCTGTACTAGACCGCAGAAAGAGTTGAGCGGATATTAAGTATATATATATACTTACGTGTATTTGATTGCGAAAGATTTTGAGAAGGAAGGCGAGAGCGCCTTCAAAAGGTCCCGATTAAGGCCCGCGTCCCTTGTTTTTGTCAGGACTAGGGACACCCAACGAAAAGCCGAAGGTTGTCTAGGACCGGGGAGAGGACGACTGGGAAGGTCTTTGGAACTTATGCGGTCAGCGTCTTAATTTCTGGGCGGTGAGAGGCCCAGGTTAGAAATCTGGCAGCATATAGTTGTGGAGGCATGTTTTGATGGAGGCCTCTACCCTATGTTTTTTCGGCTAATCGGATTAGCTCCTGTTTCGTCAGCATTTGGAATGTGGATGAAGTTATAGCTTTCTGATTTAGCGAAGCGACGGGGACGTCGCTTAATGTAGTCCGGTAAGCTGTCGGTGCGAATACCCTTACAAGGGTATCCGCCCTGGGTTTTTGCAAGCGACAGGAATAATTTGGTTTGAAGTTTAAGTATACCATGCTAGGCGCGGCTGCATTTGTGAGTTACGTTGACTGAATGGTTGACTACAGTAGAGAGTGTGTGGGCGCGCAGATTTAAGGCGCGCGTGATTCGCCTTTGTTGTTGATCGTAGAGCTGACACTGGTATCAGTCGTTTTGGTTAAAGATATTATTAATATTTATTTATTTTTAATTAAGCAGGAATGAGGGATATTTTCTTTTGATTGGTACGTTTGACCGAGGCGAGCGCGCAGGCGTGGAGGACGGCGTCGACAAGAGTGTGGCTTCTGAAAGCATTTCGGTAGGGCGGCGTGTCGCGCAGTGTCTGTTTTATTTAGGCGTCCGTCAGAATCCGACCCAGACTCGGGCCTAGCATTATTGGTTACAGCGTCGAACTTTTATCAGGGAGATCTAGGGATCGAGGCTGAGCGGCGACAATGTGGGACTATCAGAGTGGCCCGAAGGGACCGAGGGGTCGAGGGCCCGGCGGGGCTATCCCCCTTGGTTTTGCCGTCGGCAGCGTTAGGACCAGGCTAACATTTTCGTTTTCCTCGTTTCGTCATACTTTGACAATTAAAAGTTCTGAATAGTTTAATTTCAGCCGTATTATTATTTTTGCTTTAGTACCATCTGACTCATGCGCGACGCCAGAGTTGGAGGTCGTCGCGGCGGTCAAAGACCTCGAGCGCGCGCCCCCTCTTAGCAAGCCCGTCCGGGTTCCGACGTGTCGGGGGTTGGCGGAATTCCCCTGCCCCGCACGGCTTGGGAAACGGACCGAAAAGGTCGGCGGGTGAAAAGTGGTGAGGTCCGTAGTTGTGGCCTCCCTCGCTTTCTACTTGGAGGGCGTCAATAGTATCGAAGGGAATGGGAGGAAACATTCCAAATGGGACTGTGGGGCTGCGGCCGGTGAGGTGGCGATGCTTACTGTGAGTGCAATGTCCACCTGCCGAGAGTCTGTTAAGAAACGTGAGTATGAGTATGGGCCTTGGGCCCGATGGACCGCATGGGTTCATAAGGCACCGCGCAGGAGCCGGCCCAGGCAAATCGATAGCTGGAGTCAGGCCTAGGGGCGGAGGACTAACCGAGCTGGCAGGGTAGCCAACTCCTATGGCAGTCTCCCTCGGAAGCGGAGGCCATCGGGCAGGCCACTATGTTACCAGGCGTTGGCACTAGGGAAGCCGCTAAGCGCGTAGAGGAGTCCCGATTGGACCGGACACAGATTGCGGCCGGATGCATGCAGCGGCCAGCTATATGCGGCTGCAGGAGGAGGTTGTGACAAGCGAGGGGAGGCGGTAGCAGCAAAGGAAGGGGGCGGGCTACGAAAACAAGAGGAGGTACGCGAGCCAGGAGGGGAAAGTAAGAAGGTCGGGCAGAACCCGGACAAGAGAATGCATTAGGAAGCGCTTTCGGGCCGAGGGGAACAGCGAGGAGCCGAGCGGAAAGGGAAAACACAGAGAAGGGGTGGGTGCAGATGAATCGAGACGGGAGTGCGCACGGGGTGCATGCGCGTGAAGAAAAACGATGGTGGGGCGAAGGCAGGGCGCAGTGGGAGGTGTACTACTCGCTCGATTCCTAATGTAATCGGGCGAGGTAAGAACCTAGGTCGGGGTCTTCTTGGCCGACGGACTCGAATCCGTTGTTAAGTTTAGTGTTAGATCAGTAGAATAGGAGTAAGAAAGGAAAGACAGTGTGTCGGGGCTATGGCGGGAGAGGAATGGAGGGAGAAGAGAAACGCATTGTTTACTTGTTAGTGGATGGATTTCGGTGGGGGAGGAACTGTCTCGGAGGTTTTTGGCCCTGGCGAATCCAATTTCGTGGTCAGATCTAGTAGAGAGTGAGTGATACTGGAGTTAGTAGGAAGTAGTAGTGCGCGGAGGAGAGCGAAGGGGTTGGATATGGCCGAACAGAAAGTGGAGATTTCTCCCCCGACGCTGAACAGAAACGAACGAGGGAGGAGCCGTTTCGGAGGTTCTGAGGGTCGGCGAACACGAATATTGAGTTAGTTTATGAATAAATTTAGTAGAAAGAGTTGGTTAGTTAAAAGGTTAGTGCGCCGAGATGGAGGGAACAAAGAAGGAAAGTGGTAGCTCGTTGGATTCTCGATAGAATCAAGAGGGGAGAGGTGTGAAATGGGGGTTCTGAAGACGGGCGAGAACGACTGTGAGACCGGATCGAGGAGTTAGTGGGCGGAGTCAGTAGTATGGGCGACGTGAGCCGAGAGAGGTAGGAAAAACGCTGCGGCGTGAATGCACCTATTCGCATCCTAGCTGAAGATTCATTATGAATGTGGTCGGTAGAACCAGTGTGAAGGGGGGGGATTGAGTTCGGGGAGCTTACCATGACCAGTGCGTTACCCACCCTATCAATGGGAAAAACCGCTCTCTAACGCGCATTCGAGAGGACATGAATCTGGTCGCTTCCTAGCGGGAGATTCATTCCCAAACCGCGACCCTCTAGGAGACAGAATTACGGGCTGAAGACACGACCGACCGGTGGGAGGTGTATCGCTCACCTCATTGATGGAGTAGCGGTTCCCGCTCTCACTACACGTGCATTAGGAGGGTATGCACCCGACCGCACCCCAGTAGAAGAATCGTTCTGACCTTGGCACCTATGAAGGAGTCGAGCGCCTACCCGGCCGAAGTCGGATGCGGCAGCAAGGGCAAGAGGTCGCACACCTTCCGTGAGACAGGCAGCGAGGAGGTGCTAGTTAGCGCATGAAAAAGGGGGAGGGGGGAACAGACACTTACCTGAAGTCTGCGTGCGAGGCGAGCCGGATGGGACGAAGGCTAAGGCCTGTGGATCAAGCGAGGCAGCTACGGGAAGGCTGCAAGCTTGGAGAGTTGCCTGCTAACAGGGAAGTTACTYGGCTTGCTATATGAGGTAGTTGGAGGCAAAACCAATGAGATTGTAAGACTATCGGATGATCGGCACACTGCTCATGCTGTCAATTGAAGTAGCGTGAGCCCCATATGAGGCTGGAAACTTACCTGTTGGCTGGTGTGACGCTCGTCCAAGTTCGACAGAAGCAGCARCAAAAGAGTTGMAGGCCAGGAGGCTGMGTGTTGGCCCAAAAGGTTGCCCATCTCGTTGGCTAAGGCAACAACGGGCCAGGGAGACAAGCATGCCCGTTGGCAGGAGTGTCGCTCGTCCTGCCAGGCGGGAGGGCAAGAGCCGAGGAGGATGCCTGATTGTGGGCATAAGGCCGTGGGAATCTACGGTTAGTGTTTTGAACGGGAGGCTACTTTTGCAAACCCAGTCTGCATACGTCGAGCCCGGGGGACTAGCGACAAAGRCAAGGATYTCGCTGGTGGGTGCCAAAACGGTGACTGGGCCTGATCGGTTCGCTGCGGCAACTTGGTTCATCCGCAACTGCTTTATTTCGATACGAAGGGGGACAGTGTTCTTGATTCACGCCTTGTGTCTTGAGTTGTGRCCAGTGCACTCCGAATAACGAAGCTTTGCAAAGTAGCCGTTTTTTTTGGAGAAGGTCATCATTGCGAATTTAGAGAGTTGCTAAAGAGTCAACGACTGTATGTATTTGGCTACCATTGCGGRGCCCTCAGGCGCACCCAGATATCAAGGCCCTCTCYCGCGAGTCTGAGATCACCCTCCTTGGATCTGAGAGTCTCTGAATCTTCTCTATCTGCCCTTCTCAGTCTAAGTCTAGTCCTTGGTTACGAGAGGAAGGCGGCAGGCGGGATTGCAACCCGTAGGTCCGCGTCAAGACTCTGTTGGGAGTTCACCCACCGATTGCGGGAGCTCTGCCGGAACTCAGGAGGAGTTCTGGAGGCAGGGAACCATCAGGTAAACCACTTCATCTGTATAACCCACTACTACCCATGTTTGCCTATCTCCGTGCAGTATGATTGATGTATGCATAAGTTTGTCCCTATGATTATTGCTTTCGCTTCAGGACCCAATCAAACTAAATGGAAAGAATGTGTGAGAGTGAAGCTTAAGTTCCATCTTTATTTTGACTGAAAGCAGACTAAGGATGAGCTGGGGGAAGGTGGGAGGAAGGCAGTTTGCATGTGTTTGGAAGGGTCAACCAAAGCCTGAGCATTGTTTCTACTGTGAATGGCTCAGGGCTATGTTTATTTGGCTGTTTTCTGAAGAACCAGGCATTGTTTCTACTGTGAATGGCCTGGTTGCTATGTTTATTTAGTTGTTTTCTGGAGGACCAGGCATTGTTTCTACTGTGAATGGCCTGCTTACTCTAGTTAACTCTGAGGGTTTACCTGATTGAAGGGGTTTAAATTCTTGTTTATTCTCAGGGAGRATTTTTTGTCTAAGGCTAAGCATTATTTCCATGGTGAATGGTTTAGCCTGAAAACCACGCACATAAATTAAATTGAGTATAAAGGAAAGTACTTTGTGTATATTTGCATGTGAACTGGCAGCTGGGCATTGTTTCTACTRTGAATGGTCCARCGTTAAGCCATATCATTAAGAAGAGAAAMGRGAAAATACAAAKCATAAATGAAAATAGTCTGGGCAAGCTGAACATTGTTTCTACTGTGAATGGTTCAGTCCCCTGCCCATATTTGCCTTTTCTTTTGAAAACAAAGTCAGAGAAATACTAAAATTCTGGATATTAAACAGCTCAGGGCGACCAGGCATTGTTTCCATGGCGAATGGCCTAGTCATCTGCCCAAAAGAAGAAAGAAGTAGTTGTGCAACCTGTTCGTGTATATCATAAAGACAAGCTGRGMATTGTTTCCATGACGAATGGTCCAACTCTATGTCTTATGTAAGATCGGTATAAGGATTTTAAAACTTGAAGATTCACGAACTATTTATATGGAATGAACTTGGGATGGTGAAAGTACTTACATTCATGGTTTAGTTTGAGTGTGACTGSATGGGATGACTAGTTTGTTTGGGTTTCAGTTTTATAGGTAGTTGTTTTAGTTGCTCGCCACGTGCTAGAGCCATAGGAGTTAGTGTCGATTCCTGCATTTTCTGTAATAACTTCTTTTTACTTAGGTCAATTCCTGYATTTTTCTGGGATCTTTTCTTATACTTGGCTTTGTATAAATCTTGGCAAGCTACTTTTCCTWCGGGAAGCGCTGCCGAAATTTCTACAAATCCAAAAAGTTAGTCAACTTTTGACTTGTCAGAGTTTAACTTGTCTTTTCCATATATCTGGCTTAGTGTAAATTTAGAAATTCTCATTTTCTAGATGAAGTGCTGCCCAAATTTTTACTAATTCAGGGAATTGACAAAATTGGACTTTGAGAAGTCAGAGTTATTCTCAAATTCTGAACCTCGCTTTGTATAAATTTTGGGAAAGCACTTTTCTAGAGGGAGTGCTGTCGAAATTTCAGCAAAACTGAGCAGTTAGTTAAATCTTATCTAAATTGAACTCAAGTTTGTCCTTTGAGTTCAAATCTGACTTAGTATAAATCTGGGAAGTCTCCCTTTGYAAAGRGAGTGCTGCCCAAATTTTTACTAAATCAGGGAGTTAGACAAAATTTGACTTTCCAGGAGCTAGAGATTATTTCAACTCTCATATCTGGGCTTATATAAATTCTGAAAAGRCACTTTTCCTACGGGAAGCGCTACCGAAATTTTCKTAGTTTAGAGGAGATAGATTATATTTTSACAGGTAGTGATTCAGGCGATCCACCCAGAATAGGGGAGATTTTGCAGTTGGTYTACCTTTGGCTTAAGCACTGACTTAAAAAGTAGACTTAGGTTTARCTTATAAGGAGATTTTGAGTAAGGATGTATTATGGAGTTGTATTCTCCATACACTTATGATCTTAGCTTGGGGATTGGTCTGCCGTGTGTTACAGGTCCTCTTGATCGTCTGATTCAAGTTCAGGACTAGAGTCAGCTTGATCCTTTGAGGATCACTTTCTGTTATCACTGATAACAGGTCGGTTGCTGATTCATCGGTTTACGACTCAATTTCAACTCTCCCTCTACACTCAACCTAAAAAGTTTTAGCCCTAGTGATTTCGTTGTTTCATTAAGGTTTCACCCGGACTTTTATTGAATGGTCATTTAACAAAGGTACTGAGTATTTTAATTAAGGTTGGTTGGACAGGAGGTTTGTGGCTTGCATGGTTAAAGCGAGGGGTATGAGTGTCGAAGGTGGTTGGGGTTGACTCCGTGTAGTGCGTGGACTTCTGGATGAATCTTTGATGTGATTGCAGGTGCGTTTGTGATTCGGACTTTGGATGTGATTTTCTGCGATTACATGCATATATGGGTGAAGGGAGTCTCACTGTGACTGTGAGAAGTGATCGTCCTATATAGTTAACCCTTATATATCTATAAGTGTCTCGGGTATGCGCGCGACTTACAGTGATCGTGCGCAAGGGTTAACCAAATTTGGGCTTGAGTGAGAAGGAAGACCCTCTGTTATCCTCTGCTCTTTGGAGTTTTTATAGTTGGACGTTATAGTCCGTGGCAGCTGTCAAAGTCAAACCCCTTGATGCTCGACCGCCACGACAGCTTAAAGTTGTCTACTCAACCCCTCTGCACAGGGTGCAGAAGAGGGTGTGGTCTTCAACCGCGTATGGCGGTTGTCCAGCGTCGAGAGATTAACCCCCAAGGCACGTGTCAGCCGACACTTGAGTGTCGAACACGACCCTCGAGATTAAACATGGGCCGCGTAAATATGGGTACTACATAGTACGCCATCATTGCGACTGCTTGCGCACGTTTGCATTGCGAGTTGATATGAGTTAGCCCTGCGTCCGCGCGATTTTATACTGAGTCTCGCGCGCGACGCCTATTCGATTTCTGCATTGGAAAGTTATGGGTTGGCTACCGAGGGACTAGGAGCGTTGTCACGTTGTTTGTGTTGTGTCGTCTCGTGCATGTGTGTGTGTTGTTGTTTTGTGATTGTTAGAGTGGTGTGCGCGTGGTGTGTGAAATGAGTCCTAGTCGACCGACGTCGAATCACGCTTGGGACTTCAGCCCCCCAAGATGACGGTTCGCATGCGGGTCCGAGGGAGGTGTATTACCGCGCGTACCCCCTATGCTACAGCGAACGAGAAACGCCCTCGGCTGGTCCGTCTCTGCGATTGAAACTGATTAGCTTTCGTACTGTGGACTGGTAGCTCGGCGGGGATACGCCCACCGAAGGGAGGTGACAACTCCCGTAAGGTGTAGGTAAGTTGTGCTTTGCGTAGGCCCTATCCTGTCGTAGGGGCTCGCGAGAGGTATGGCTGGCGCACTCGTCCGGAGCCGCTTAAGGAAGCTCCACATGTATTATCTGCGACGAAGGATTTAGATCAACTCCTGCGTGACCAGCCGAGAGGGTCCCGCGCTGCCCTGGTGCAGTGCCGGAGCGATGCGCTCGACAGCACGTTTTCTCCCTTCCAAGTACTACTCCACGGCTCCCGAGCTGGCACGCCTCCTACACACTAGTTGGATTTCTGGCCACGGTGTACCAGAAGACATTGTCAGTGACCGCGACACTCGTTTCATGTCGGCGTTTTGGACTGCTTTCATGCAGGAGTCCGGCACAACAATGAAACCAAGTTCGGCTCGACATCCTCAGACAGACGGGCAGACGGAGCGGGCACATCAAACCGCTCAAATGATGCTTTGTACGCTCATCCGTCCKGACCAGAAAGATTKKGTTGACCRCCTCCCCRASATCGAGTTCGCCTACAACACTTCGGTGCATCCGGCGATCGGCGTGACTCCATTCRAGTTGCACCACRGTGGACGGAAAGGYCGGATCTTCGCMGACCTTCTCCTCCCTCGACCAGCYGACATTGACGCTGCCTGCTCTCCCGCTTCCGTCCGGAAGTACAGGGAATTGCTGACTCAAGCCCGCGCAAATATGCAAAAGGCTCAAGTCCGCATGCAGCAGCAAGCCAMCARGCGTCGCGTACCATGTCCCATCCGCGTCGGTGATCTGGTTTGGGTCTCCGCGGAAGAGTTTGCACTGGAACAGGATGTTTCACACAAATTGCCTCCCAAGTGGTTTGGACCTTGGTCTGTGACAGCAGCCGCGGGCAATGAGCCCAATGACCCTTTATTTGTGATCAACATTCCAGAGCATTTGACGGTCCATCCGGTCTTCCACGCCTCGAAGCTGGCAACATACACCAGCCAAGAGCGACGACCTTCTGGACCGACGATCGCAGGACCCTCCTTCTATGGATGGTCATCAGGAAGTTGACCGCGTCATCTCCGATCGCAAGTACGGCTGCAAGCCGCGGCAGTACAAAGTCACATTCAAAGCATGCGATCGCGATGACACTCAATGGATTTCAGGCGCAGATTTCAAAGTATCCGCACCACTGATCTACGCGCATTATGAAAAGCAGAGGTTAGCTCAGGAAGCTTCACGACCAGCCCCTCCCACCCGGACTGTGATCCCTCCCTCAGACAGACAGCTTCGCCCTCGCAGGTAAGCTCGATTCTTCAAGGAGTAGGGGGTGTGGCATACTGCGTAGCCACACGGGCCCTGCAGGGCCCGTCCCGGACATTCAGCCTAAAAGCCTAAAACTTAGGGCTTACAGGCCCCGTTCGTTTCAGCCTG
>BFEA01000602.1:649002-659934 GCA_003427395.1 Chara braunii | reverse complement strand
GCTGGGAGCGGGGGTGGCGGGGTTGGGGCAGGGCCGGGGTTGTTTTTGCGGGGGCGGGGGTCGGGTAGCCCCGCGGCGGGGTTCCGGGGTTGAAACCCCTACCCCGGCTTGGGCCCCGGGGATCCCCGCGTGACAACGCTGCTCACACCTATTAAATGGTTTAACGGAACAAAAGCTAGGCCATCAAAATTCACGTCACTGCAATGGCAGATTGCCCACCGCTGCCTGCCGACAAACGCTTGGCTGATTGACCACACGCAGTTAGGACAAAAAAGGAAAGCGCACCCGTGGTGTCACCGATGCTTGGCAGCATTCCCAATGCGAAAAAGGAACGAAACTATCGAGCACATCTTTATGCAATGCCCAGTGGTTGTGTTGACGTGGAGATGGTGGGACCGCATTTGGAGGAAAGCGACACCGGACACCCCCTGGCCATGGTCTTGGCAAGCCATACTGGCTGGACACTGTCCGACAATGGAAAATGCCCCCTCCTATGTGAGTAACCTGTATACCTTGGGTAGACGATCTATCCTATGGGCGCTTTGGTGGCAGCGCTGCCTTTTAGTTTTGGAGGGGGTTAAGATTGAGGGCCCTGAACTGACAGGGCAGATAAAGGAATTAGTGCAGGGCCCTCCGGTGCCCCCCGGATGCGGCTCGCCGAAGGCTCCTTCGAGACTATCAAGGTTCAAGACACATGGGTGTGCGCGAGTGTGCCTGAGCAGACCGGAGGGCTTGAGTGTTAGTGTATTGCAGCAGCCCTTACATACCCAGTCAGAAGTAGTCTACTCAGTCAATCCCCGGGGTTTGCCCCGGGCAATCAATGCTGGTGGAATAAAGAAGTCTTTTAGAATTGTGTCTGTATCTCCTTCTATAACTTTATCCAAAAAGTTCAGGGAGGAGCTAGCTTTCTAGCAGTAAAACTTTGGCGTCTGGTACTAGGGCGAAGAGGTTTCCTCCCCTCCCCTCCCGATACTACCTGCACAGTCAATCCTCTGGATGCCAGAGTAATCAATGTTAGCAGGCTTCCTCACTTTGTATGCATTCTGTATTCGTGTTGAAAGGGACGCTGGACCCGCTTTCCAGCAGGTGATGCTCCCCACCAATAGACGGAGCCTCTCCCTAGGCGCTAGCGGTGTCTGATTTCGTCAGCACCGCTAGCACTGCAGGGGGTTGTCTTAAAAAAAAAAAAAAAAAAAGACCCAAAAAATGAGCTGCAGCCCTAAGGCTGCTCAACATGAAGGTAGTGCGGCCTCCTTAGGGGCCAAGAGTCGAAGGCCGGGCCCTCAAGGGCCCATGTGGGAGGCCCGTGAATGCCACACCTGAGAACTTTCGAGCCCTTTGGATAGATGTTGAACGAAAGTATGCGAATTGGACCAGAATAATGACACACGTGCATCAGGGGGTGGGTTGGAATAGGGGACCATAGCCAGAGCCTGCCTGCACCATAGCTTCTGGTAAGAGCACCAACTCAGGACACAGAGCCCAGAGGGCACACATGAAACTTGAGTGCACCCTGATGTATCGTGGGGCAACGAGGCATCATCCAAACAAGCGCTTAGCTGTCGATCAACAGAAGGCAGCAGTGGATGCTTCTGACAGGAGGTCCACCCCCACTGAACAACAGTCGAAAGGGACCGCTGACTCCCAGCCCTCCACCTCCTCCGGGACAACTTACACCCCCCCCTCTCCCTCCTGGGCAGCTCGGCTGCACAGACCACACGTTGGGCAATCAATTACAGTGCAGCGGCATTTCAGCGAGGGTGAAGGACAAGAGTGGAAGATCCCCCTGGAAAACCTTTCGTCTGCAGGCGCCTTTTTTCTATCCCGTCTCTTAACCCCGTCAGAACCCCAGGTAATCAACCAAAAAGGGAAATCCACGTTGATTAAATCTCTTCCAACAGAAAAGGTCAAGGAAAGGAATGTGTTGTACTCAAAGCATGTTAGTAACTGGGTTTTCCATGACGATGCTGCCTTTAAATCGACAAATGACAAGGTGGGGTGGGTCCGGAAGAGACTTGCTTCTCTCAAAGGCAGCATGGAGGAAGCACAAGACCTTTTCCTGCTCCAACCCATCTCCACGACCACGGTCACGGTTATCTGCAGATTCGAAGGGGATAAACAAGCCATGGACAAATGGAGATCAATTAGATGTGACAGGTCTGAGGTACGTATATACCCATGGGTGCCTCCGAAACAACCACGCCCAGTTACGCCCTGAGGAAAGAAGAGAAAGAACGATGGCAGAAAACTTCTGGGTGGAATTCCGCCACATTCCCATCGAAATTCAGGCGGCATTTGTCCAGGATTTTGGGGTAAAATATGATATTATTGATTTCATCGATCCATTGGCCCCCCACGTGGTGAGAAGGGATGATTACTTGATGCTGGCAATCGACTTGCCAGAGGGGCACCCGTTCTCCATTGATGACATAATCCCATTCCGAGTTGGGGATAGGGATTTCAAGGTACACACAGCTCACAAACTGCACCCCTGGTGCTTCAAGTGCCAAGCCTATGTGTTCCCACCACCCTGTCAATCAAGTTAGGGCCACAGGGCGCCTAATTCAGGACCCTTTCAAGAGCACACACTGGCACACAATTGACCCCGGACATGAAGGGTGGGTTTATGTCGACAAGGCTGACGAAGGAGGAGCCAGCATTGGATGGGTATGGGAGAGAACGGGAGACCCCAATCTGGAATCCAAACCTCCTCTCTCTTGGATACCGCCAAAAACGGTGGAATCCCATCTACAACCGCGGAAGATTGCACCCGATCCTTCTGGGTTAGCCAAGGAGAAGAATCGGGCGGAACAAGGGATAGGAAAGATAGGCCCAGCTCCGGAAGACTACCTGACTGATCAAGGGAGCAAATTGTCGCCCAAAACCCTGCCCAAAAGAAAACAGGAACCCCGGTCTAAAGATACACCAATGATAGAGGGACTGGGCAGCGACAAATTCGTTGTTCTAGCTACGGAGACTGGGGAGACTGAGCAGGGGAATGAGGTGAGCCAAGAAAGACAGCAAGCCCAACAAATCATACCAAAGGAAAGCCTCCTTCCAACGTCCAGTCCGCCAATAACGGCACAAGGGACCCCTATGATGAAGTACTCAAGCAGTGCATAGAGGGGAGGGACAATCCGGTTGAATTACAAATCGCACAACAACACAACCCATCACCCCTCCAAATTTCGGATTGGATCATGTCGGGCCTACGATCCCTGCACGAGGAGGCCCCGGAGGACTTCTGGCCCCAGGCACACATGCAGTTAATAAAAGCCCTCGAGGATAGTACAAGAGTGAGATGTATTCTGGAACAGGGTCTCCCGACCCACACGAGATGGGAGGATGTGCTCCAAAGACTTTTCAAAACATCAGCGGCCCACTTCCAGGCACCAACAAAAAATCCCCACGGCGAACTGAGGCGCCTCCCTGTCACATCCTCTGGGGAGCTACAGGGGGAGAATAGTCTGATTGCCATGGATCAACAGGGAGAGGTCAGTCAGATAACCATAGAACAACAAGATGGGGGAGGGGAGGAGTCGGCGAGTGCAGAAGGCAAAAAGATGGAAGTCTGTGATCAGGGGATTCCAGCCGCCCACACGGAACCCAATACAGAGGATTACCTTGATGGGGCCTTCGGACCGCAGCCTATGGACATTGAGGAACCTCCAGTTCCCCTCCCACCTTCCCCAGACATAGCAGCGATGGACATTGATCAAGAGGAGGGTACGGGGGCTCCACCGACAGATATGGATACAAAGCAGAAGCTTAGGATCATCACGGAGTGGCTGATTGAGGGTTTTTGAGCCCAACAACCCGGAGGGTCACAGGAATTCTGGGACTTCTCCTACACTCAGCTATTCACCATTCTAGACAGAAGTCAGACCTTGCGGAATGCACTCGAAGGCGGCCTCCCCCCCCACATCGCATGGACCGAGATTTTTCAACGGATCCGCCACCTCACAGCCTAGCAGTTCCACCCCCCACCTCATAACCCACCATCTCCGAAAACCCCGGAAGAGTCTCAATCATTGGTCCCGGCCAACCTTCCACGTCACAAAAAACTCAGGCACATGGTGGAATCAGCCAATACCAAAAGAACCTGCTACAAAAAAAGGGCGTGGCAGTGATACCGCTGAGATATGCAGACGACAGGATGGAGATTGGGCTCTCTCCTCTGCAAGGAGGGTTTACATTACCAGGATGGGGTTTTTATAATATTTGGTCCCTCCCCGGTCCAAGCGACAGTGACTTCAAAAAGAAAGCGGACCCTTTCTTGCGACAACATTACGCGACTGGGGTTCTTGCAACCCTCCCCCAATTTGACGGGTTGGTAAGGGTAGCCACCACAGACCTATACGTTCTTTTTGAAGAGAGGAAAAGGACCCTAACTTAAGATGGTTCAATCACGGAGCCCTGATGGATCTCCCCCTCCAACAATTGAAAGCCAATTCTTTTTGGACCGATGAGGATTTGCGAACGTGCCTATCAAGAGTTCTTCGATACGGGTTGCTTTGCACAATAGATTGGTCCGTCAGGCCTTGGATTTGGCTCTAGGGTTATACCAAAAGCGCCAATGGATGATATTGACACTTTGTATTGCAGGAACCCAAAAGTGGAAGCACTGTCTCCGCTACGCAGATTTGGACATAAGAACCCTCAACGTAAACTGATTGGCCTCCTTCAACCCCTCGAAACGGCAGGCGATTTGGGAACAACTGAGAGGCGTAGGAGGTAGGACATGGTCCGACGTCATTTGTGTTCAAGAAACTCATCTGATGGATAAACCCGAACACTGTCGGACCCACAAAACAGTATGGCCCTTCCAGGTTTACGAGGCCCACGCGACATCACCAGGATCAGCAGGGGTAGCCATCTGGATTCTGCCAGAGTCCCGTTTAGAGGTAATTAACTGGGTTGCAGACAAGGAACAAGGAAGGTGGGTATCGATTTTAGGGATGTTGGAGATCGAACTAGTTAGCATCTTCTGCGTATATGCCCCTAATAATGTAACGGAAAGGGCACATTTTTTCACCCACCTGCAGACACTTGTCCCACAAGGCGTCCCATCGATTTTTGTCGGTGATTTCAACGCTGCACCCGATAGAGGGATGGACAGATGGGGCGCTCGAGATCCCTGCCCTAGCTACGTAGTAGAGGACGAAAGGATACTGGCAGACCTTTGTGAAAATTTGAACCTGGTGGATGCATACAGACACTTACATCCAACAGAAAGGACCTACACGTGCTACCGCACCAATGATCACGCTCGACATTCAAAATCTCGCATTGACTTGATCTTACTTTCTCAAGAAATCAGAATGCCCTACAACTAGCCACTATCTTTCCCCATAGTCCCCATTCCGGCCTAGACCACCGCTTATGTGGGGCCATCTTTTCCTTTCGTAAGCGACCGGATCAAGGGCCTGGGTATTACAAGCTCAATACATCATTACTGAAGGATAATTCCTTCCAATCCTATATCCAGGATGTCTGGAATTATTGGAGAGACCAGAAGCACATCTTTGATTCAGGAATCCAATGGTTCACCAATAGACTCTTCTTTCTAGCCAAAAAATGTAAGGAATACTCGAAGTTGTTGGCTAACCGAAGGCACGCACATGAAATTGAAGTTCACTGAAGACTTCACAACCTGGTTAACCAGGACAATTCTAACAATCACATCCCTGAGATTCATAGCCTGCAAGACCAACTCCTTCAGCTAGCACAACACAGATGGCAAGGAATTATGATTCGAGGAAAACTAGCGAAATGGACCACAGAAGGGACCATGGATTCCCAATTTTTCAGCATCGCCTCGCTAAGATTTCACCGCACCACTATCGAAGTTTTCTTGGACCAGTGACGGATGAATTAGCCACCACCACAACTCATTGCGTAAGGATTGCTCGATTATTTTACAAGGACCTCTTCTCCTCCCACATCCCCCAACATCAAGAGGAGGATCGGCGGAAGGAGTTAGAGGATTTCCTACGTCCGATGGAGGGCCACCTCTCTTCAGTACAGAGGGACCTCCTGGATCGTCAAATCTCCAAAGAGGAGATCTGGACGACACTCATGCAGGTTGGAGGAGGAAAAAACCCCTGGCATAGACGATGTTCCCAAAGAATTCTGGGAGGCCATGTGGTCCCTCCTGAGTGACGACTTAATGGAGTTCTATAGAGCGGTGTGGCGCTCCGGTGAATTAGGAGAGCTAGTAGGACAAGGGGTGTTATCGCTACTTCATAAAAGGGGGATAAAATGAACATCAGGAACTACCACCCCATCACCCTCCTGACAGTGGTCTACAAAATGTTGTCGAAAGCTTTGGCCAACAGAATGATCGAAGTAGTGGAAGATATCATTCACCCAGCTCAAACCGGCTTCATTCGTAATCGGAACATTCAGGAAAACATACTTCTGGTCAATGAGATGATTAGCTTGACCTATCAACCCAAAAGCAATGCCGCACTCATCTTCATTGATTTCGAGAAAGCATACGATCACGTTGACTGGGTGTTCCTGGATAAATGCCTGGAGCGACTGAACTTTGGTCACAATTTTCGGAGATGGATACATATTCTGCATCATAGCGCAACCACAAGAATCCAGATTAATGGGTCGATGACCCAAGAAATAAGGTTGCAGCGATCAGTCCGACAAGGGGACCCTATCGCCCCCTTCCCATTCATTATCATCATGGAAGCTCTAGCAGCCAATCTCCGACAGTGCAAAGACTCAAAGAGAGTTGGGATGACCGGCATCTTGGAGGATGTTGTTCCAATTTGCTCCTTATTTACGGAAGACCTCACGATCATGGTGGATGCTACACAGCAAAACATGGAAATAATATACAGACTGATGACCCTTTTTGGCAACCTCTCGGATATGGTTGTCAACTGGGGACAAAAAACGATAGGTTGGTGGCTTCACCATCAAGGGGGCCGTCCTCCGGAAGGACACCATATTACTTGGGTTGCCCCTGAATCCCCCATTCAGATCCTGGGGGTAAAGATGACAGCGTCAGGCAGACCCCCCGAAAACGACAACTGGATATCAGCCCCGGTTGGCGCTAAACTTTCACAATGGAACCACCAACATACCTCACTCTTCGGCCGAGCTTTAGTGATCAATAACGTTGTTTTGGCCACCCTCTGGTACAAGTCGGTACTATGGCCTCTAAGCCCGGGGGCCCTAAAATCCCTGAAAAGGAAGGTGGCAACCTATATTTGGAGAGGGGACAGTGAAAATCCCCATGCCATCAGTCGGGTCGCGTGGGACTCAGTCACCCAACCCAAGGCGAGTGGCGGCCTTGGTATTATAGACCCTCTCACCCAATCCCAAGCTCTCAGTCTACAATGGGTTGTGCGCCTGATTTTTGAGCGCCCATCACTCGCCTGGCTCATGTGGCCCCCCAGTCCATCCACCCTCTTCGATGGCTAGAGGATCACTATTGGAAAGTGTCGCGGCGGCCCCGGGGAGGAGAAGGGAGGACGGATGACTTCTGGCCCCGTATGCTTAAAATCTGCGGAGACTCCCGCCCTCGAACCGTCCACCACCGGACAGGTGGGAGGAGGTGGCTAGACAACCCCTCTTTGGAAACAAGTGGACCACCAACGAACGAAGCCAAATTTTTTGCAGTACTGACGCCCCATGGAAAGGATGGGTAAAACATGGAGTGACTAGAGTAGGTGATCCGTGGGACGAGGAGATGAAAGACTGGAAAAACCCGGAGCAACTGAGGGCGGAATTGAGGTACTACCACAATGTAGAAGGGGCATTCGAGGAAATAACGGAAGCCCTCCCGATAGGTTGGTGGACCATTCTAAGTAGAGGTCAGATGTTACAGAAGGGAGACTGGGTGGCTAAGGAAGGAAGGGTTGATAAGGTGGGTCTGGTTCATCTAGAGCGCTCAGATAAAGTATTGCTCGAGTGGCACAGGGTTAAGCGAAATGGGGGCCTTGAAGGGAGCCGGGACCCCCTTCAATGGACCCTGAAGAAGGAACTATACCGCATTAGGGTTTTGGAAGAAGGTGACAACCGGCGGACATTCCTTCCTGAGCTTGCCTTAGCCTTCCTACCAATCGACCCACTGGAGTGGATCTGGTACCCTGAGTCACAGCACCACCCGCGCCAGCTGAAACCCAAAACAATATCAAATCTCTCGGTGAAGGCGACGTACCGAATGCTCAAAATGAAGCGCTGCCTAAAAGAAATAGTGATTGATAGATGGCAGAGGCATCTCAATGTGGAGAGACAACTCCTCGCACCAATCTGCTGGTTTCGCGACATAAAGTGTAGACCGGCGAAAATCACGTCCTTACAATGGCAGATTTTACACCGGTGTTTACCTACAAACAACTGGCTGATTGACCACTCGCGACTAGAACAACAAGGTCGTGCACTCCCGTGGTGCTCTCATTGCCTCCTGTTTTTTTCGCCTAGAAAGAGAGCAGAGACAATCGAACATATCTTTCTGCAATGTCCCACCGCAACCTTGACCTAGAGGTGGTGGGATTGGGTGTGGCAGCAAATGGCTCCTGGGCACCCATGGCCGTGGGATTGGCGGGCCATCCTGCTAGGTCACTACCCTCCCTTCCAAGATAACACTTTTGTGTCTAATATGTTCCACCTGTCCCGAAGAACTATCCTCTGGGTCTTGTGGTGGCAACGCTGTGTTCTCACCATAGACCACGTCCGAGTAGAAGGGGAATAAAGGATGGAACTGCTCAAAACACACTTCCAAATGGAAATCTCACACCGGTGGCAGTCAACCAAGCAGGTACTTGATTCGCTCCATAGTCCCAAGGACATCCGGGAACGGTTACTTCAGTTCTCTAGAGACTGGCTGGGGGGGATCCGGGAAGGATGGGTAGCGGAAGTAATTTGGACAGGGGACTGGGAATGTGGGAAAGAAAGGGAGGAGACACAAGTCAAGGATGTTCCACGGGACTACCACCTGAGGTTCAAGGAGTGGCTGTCGATCAATCCATGCATCCCCATGAGACCTGCAGAGGAGTTCCCTGACCCCTTCCCTCCCCACCCGGGTTCCCTGGATATACGTTTGTAAACCTCCGCCCATCCAAAACCTCACTTTCTTCGCAAAGCCGCCTTTTCCTCTTTTGCTTCTCCCTGAGGGGGGTGGTTTTTGCAGCATGGCCAGAGAGATGGGAGGAGGTCGGCGACGGCGGCAGAATGGGATAAGGCCTCAAGAACAATCCAGATCAGGAAAGTGACTAGGGTTGGGGCGGGAGGGACCAGGACGTAGCAGTGGAAAGCTGGCGCCGAATTCAGGATGAAGGGGTCCCCCCGGCCCCCTAACTGCCGGGGGATATGGGAAAGATTCTCCTACAAGTTCAGGATGTAAAGAAGAGAGGGCCAACACTCTGATACAGCAGGAAGGATGACAGCTGGCTGCACTCGACAGATGGCTGCATGGTTGCAAGATTGCAAGGGGATTGTTCCAGGAAGGACTGGGTGACGGGAGGACCCACTGGTGCCCCCCGGTGGCTCCTCCCGGCGGCTCCTCCCGGCCCCTGATCAGAGGAAGAGATATAGAAGGGGAAGGGTAACAGCTGGACTCCTGCTACTAGCCTGCCCTCGGGGCCTTCAGATAAGGGACGGCTGGTTTGGTTCTGGAGCCCAGAGCAGTGGCAGGTTTTCTCCGATAAAAAAAAAAAAAAAAAAAATCACCCTCCCAATGTTTTTCCTCCAATAGGTCCTGCTCAGTCAATCCCCTGTATTCCAGGGTAATCAATGCTGGCAGGAGTGTCTTCTGATGTTCCCTGACTACATTCTGTATATGGGACCTTTTTTTTTTTTTTTTAATTAAAAAAGGGCCCAGTGCCCAAGGCTGATATTACCAATAAGAAAATTGAGGCCGGGGTCCTCACAGTCTACCCGGAGTGACCAAACCGACCTTGCTGAGAACCGGGCTCAGCGTCCCTCATATGATGGTAATGATGAAAAAAATGATGGTGATGATGAGCTAAGGATGATGATGATTAGTGTATATAGAAAATATAGAAGACAATGCTATATCAGCAATTCTGGCCTCCTAATTCCAGAACAACTCCTAGCCCTCCCTGTACCAGGACATTGCATCTCAGAGACAGTAACCAACCTAACCAACGTCAATCATAGCCGACCTCTTCTCGCCACCTAGATTATCCCCGACCCCAAAGGTTGTCAAGGCAGCCCCCCCCAGTTCGCCACTGGATTGCCTTCCTCCCTCAGCAAACCCCAGATCTCTCTACAAGGCCTCACACTCCTGCCATTTGCAGGTTACAGGGCAATGCCGCAGCTCCGGCCAGCGTCGTTCTGGCATCGGCAAACCAGGGGCACTCTGTAGATATCAGTCCAGGTTCGACCATCTTTGAAATCCTATATCCCGAGTGAGGAAGAAGGCCATATGCTGCCAAAAATTTCAGAACACCAGAAAGCTTAGTATAACATGATTGAAAACTATAGGACAGATAGGCTGACACAACCGGATCAGTAAAGTACTACGCAAATCCTGGATCTTTAAAGACAGCCGTCTGCCTCCCAGGGTGTGCGTAGCAYTAATTGAAGACTAATTGAAGATTAATCACACCAGGTAAGAATTTCCTCCCCCTCTCCTTCTTCCCACTCTGTCCCTTTGCTGCCTCCGCYGACAGAGAGTGTCGAAATTAGAAGACCATCCCCGTCAGCCCCAACTTGGAACAGTCCCATCTTACACCCTACAACCCAGAGAAATCCAGTTCCCACCAAAAGTATTCCTCTGCTACCCCATACCCTAATCTGCCTCCACTGAGGTTTGATGCTTGCTCACGTCAGCCCCMGCCCCRGARTAGAGTATCCCCCTCCATCTGCTCATACCCCCTTCCGAGCATCACTACCCTCCTAGTGCAGCTCGTGTAGAGCAGAGCTCACCCCCTCCAAGACTCCGTC
>BFEA01000602.1:619409-637297 GCA_003427395.1 Chara braunii | reverse complement strand
AGGAGGCTCGGGCGTAGTGATGGATTTAAAAAAAAAAAAAAAAAAAAAATTGATGATGACAGATTGTTTCGTCAGATTTGCACCGACTCATCAGGAGGCTGAACCCTCGACAATCTGCGGAGTCTTCGTAATGGATGGTTTGGATCATGAACCTTTTGACCCATGTTGGCCAGACATTATTTGTATTCAAGAAACACATCTCACAGACTATCCTACTCATAGATGGACTCATAATCTGGCTTGGCCTTTCCAAAAGTACCAAGCACATGCGCCCCGTAGCGGATCAGCAGGAGTGGCTATTTGGGTCCCCAAGGACTAACGAGCCGAGATAGTATATTGTTAAAGTGATAAGGAACAAGGGCGATGGGTTTGTGTGTTGCTAATGCTCGAGTTGGAAATACTATGCATTCTTAACATTTATGGTCCTAACGAATTGCAAGATAGAAAACATTTTTTTAGGATATTAGAGGGCACATTCCAAATGGCGTCCCAGTGGTCATCACTGGGGACTATAATGTTGCCCCAGACAGATGGCTGGATCGTTGGAAGATACCGCAACCTTGTCTAGGATATATTGAAGAAGATGAAAATATTATTCAACAACTATGTGATTTAAAGAATCCTTTTGATACATATAGACGTATTTTTCCTCAAAAACTTTTATATACATGTATTAGGAATTGTGGCACCTCGCATCAATCTCGATCCCGTATAGACTTAATTCTTATGTCAGAGGATCTGGATAGGGCATTAGTGGGGGCCAACATTTTTCCTCAGAATCCTTGGCCGGGGGCAGATCATAAAATGTGTGCAGTTATTTTATCTTTAAAAAAAACAAACAGATCAAGGAAAGAGTTTTTACAAACTCAACACGTCTCTTCTCTCCCAAATAGGTTTAAAAACTTATTCAAGAGGACTGAAAATTATGGCAGTCTACTAAAAAAAAGCACGATTCTTACATATCTTGGTTCAACAATGGGTTGTTTTTCATTGTAAAAAAATGTAACGAATATTATAAGTTAATCGCCAAATCTAAATATTTGCAGGAAATTCAAATTCAAAAACAAATTCTTAATTATAAACAACATTCAGATACATTAACCCAATCTTTGAATATATAACAACTGAAAAATCAACTTCTCACCGTCGCACATCAACGTTGGCAAGGCCACTTGATCAGGGGTAAACTAATCAAACATCAGACACAAGGTCAAATGGATACCTCATTTTTTGCACTAGCCTGATCAAGAGCCAAAAAATCGAGTATTGAAGTTTTGATAGATCCTACGAAACCACCACAGGAGGGGCTCATCTCCTTGGCCAGCAGTCTGAAGACAACTAACTATTTTTATAAAAACATTTTTGTCTCGAATGTCTCGAATGTAGATATGAAAGATGTTGATCAAACTATACAAAGGTTTTTGGAACCTCTAACACAATCTCTATCACAAGATCAACGGGACGGGATGGAGGGGTCAGTCACTAAAGAGGAGATTTTGACAGCCTTATTGCAAATGGAGGAAGACAAAACACCAGGGGTAGATGCTCTTCCTAAAGAATTATAGGAGACAATGTGATCATCCTTCTCTGAGGACCTAATGAAATACTACGAACATGTCCAACAATCTGGTCAAATTGGATAAATAGTTGGTCAATGAATCTTATCTCTGTTATACAAGAAAATGGACAAAACGAATATAAGGAATTACAGACCCATAACACGACTGACAGTGGTTTATAAAATGTTGGTCAAAGCATTAGCAAACCGTTTTTTACAAGTAATAACTGATATTATTTACCCTTAATGGGTTGCTTTCCTCAAAGATTCATCTTCAAAGATCAGTAAGGTAGGGAGACCCACTAACTTCTTTGATTTTTTTATCATTATGGAAACTCTGGGAGCAAACATTCGAAGTAATCACAATCGAAGGCGTTTGCAGATCACATACGTCCCATAAGAAGCTATTCCAATTTGTTCTATGTTTGCTGATGATTTAACAATTATGATAGAGGCTTCGCCAACCAATATGGAAGAGATAAAAACTCTTATGGATATATTTTCCTTATTATCGGATATGGTTGTTAACTGGGGGAGTAAAACGCAAGGTTGGTGGATTCACTCTAATGGAGACAGACCCTTAGAAATGCCAAAAGTGAAATGATATTCACTTGAGCCCCCAATCAGAGTACTAGGGGTAGTGCTCACAGCACAACGAAAACCTATTACTAATGATGCATTGATATCTACTCGGGCATTGGACAAAATGAAGCAATGGAAGAATCAACATACATCCTTGTTTGGAAGAACTCTTTTAATCAATAATGTGGTATTGACATCTATATGGTATAAGTCAGCAATACGGTCTTTAGGCAATAAACCTGTTAAGGGTCTTATCAAACAGATAACAACCTTTCTTTGGAGAGGGGACCATGAGTCCCAATATGTGATACCCAGATTAGCATGGCATGTTCTGATCCAACCAAAAAACAAAAGGGGGTTAGGTCTTCCGGATCCTTTGATCCAAAGCCAAACACTGACGCTACAATGGTTGAAAAGACTGATCATGGAAATAAATCTCTCATGACAAGTCTTAGCTTTGGAACAGATTCGACGTTTAGTGCCTCCTACTACAAAAGAAGTTCATCCTCTTACTTGGATAGAGGATAGATACTAGAACCTACCCCATCCACGTTTACAATCCGAACAGGAAGGAGTGAGAGGGGAAATCAGGAAGGATCTTATTTTAGTTGTGCAAGGCTGTCAGATATGTGAGGGGAATAAGAGTTTCACACAACCTCCCCTTGGATTACTCAGACCGCTACCTATTCCGTTGGGACCTGAGGACTCCGTGTCTATAGAGTGTATGGACACTAAGATAAAGAGCAAAAATGAAAAAAGTAAGGTTGTTGAAATCCCTCCTCACTTGCACACGTATCCGGTGTTTCACACTTCAAAATTACTTCCTTGCGTTAGTAATGACATGTTTCCGTCGCACAGATCTATGATTCCCCCTGATATGGATGGTAAGTATGATGTGGACAGGATTGTTGGGGAAGATGTCTACAGATCTGGACGCCGAGGTAGACCACAGCGACAATATAAGGCTAGGTTTGCCTATCAGGAACCTTCAGAAGATCGTTGGTTTACAAGAGATGAACTAATAGAAATAGCACTGCATATTGTGTCCTATTATGAGAGAGCTAAGAGAGGAGTTAACATAATAGACAGATAAAATTGGTAATTTTCTCGGAGGACCTCGAAATTAGGCCGGCGAGAGTGAAAGGCCTTCCACAGTTCAGACCCCAAATTCGAGTTTCAGGGTCAGAGGCCATCACCAAGAAAGGCCGAGTCAGTCAGTTTCAGAAAAGTCACAGTTGGGTACCTTAGCAGTCAAGTCCAACAGGCACCCGGCCGACAGTCACATCTTAGGGGCAAAATCATGTCTCATAATGAAAAGTTATGTTGGAAAGTCATATCCCATGAACAAAGTGCAATCCCATAGACAAGAGCCGTGTCCCAGAGGCAGGAGACACAGTCCACAGTCAAAAACCATGTGTCATAATCGAAAATCGTGACTCAAAGGCCCAAGCAGCAGCACACCAATGAAAATTCGGGAAGGTTCCAGGCCCTGACATTCGAAAGCAGACAGGCTGTGGGGATGTGGTACCGGAACCAAGTCAAGCCCCAAGAAGCAGAGGCTGGCACGAGCCTAACCTCGGTCCAAGACAATATAAGGACTGGCCAGCCTCCCCATTCGACGGATTGCTCATTCGCATGAGGTGTGGAAGTGCTGGTGCACTTGTGCGCTATTGTGAGGGGCAGAGCGCTGAAGCCAGAGTGCTGTGCTGAGAGAGAGAAGGAGAGAGCGCTGGCAGGGAGAAGGCAGCCATAGCTGCGCCAGTGCTGGTAGTTAGTAGTAGGCTTCAGAGGGGTTAGTACAGTTAGCAGTGAGTGTATTCAGAGTTGGTCCTTGAGTAGTAGAAGGTGTGTGAGTGCATGCAAGTAGGGATAGAAGACACAGAGAGGTAGTAGACAGAGAGAAGACCAAAAGAGAAGAGAGAAGAGCTTCGGAAGAGTTACATACCTGAGTGGAGATGCTGGATACTTGGGTTTGCGCTGTTGGGCGCCCATAACTGAAACTCTTAATTGCTTGTATGATAATTTGCTGGAACTCTGAAGTGCGCTTACCTGGTCTTCGTTTCTCTGGCCTCCAGTGTGAACTTTGTGTGATCTCATTCGTGCATGGTGTGTGATCGTGTGCGCTCATTGGTGGTGAACTGAGAGGTTCGTTGCAGAAACTAAGTTGATCGCTCATTGGTGGTGAACTGAGAGGTTCGTTGCAGAAACTAAGTTTAACTATATATAATAATAATAATAAAAAGTTTAACTTACCAGATTTTATGCTGCAGACTCGTCGTTTTTTTTCAGTTTTAGGCAGCAGACTATTCTTCTTGTAGGAAATGAACTTAACTAAGTTTAATTTAACCAGATTTCATGCTGCACACTTCAGTTCCATGCACCATTCATTCCATGACAGGAGAGCTCTACCAGTGCTGCCTCTGGAGTCTGGAGCAAAAGTGTCTGTGAAATCAGAATGAAGTTCAATGAACTTCAATGAACCCCCCCCCCCMCCCAAAAAAAAAAAAAAAAACAGAATGAACTTCAATGAAGCCCAAATGTTCCTAACTTATATATGTATGCTATGACGATGAGGCCCAAATGTTGCACACTCATATCTCTACTATGCCAAATGACTAACGGCTATGGTTTTTGATAATCCTTCTAGGACTTTTCAGCGTGTACCTGACAATATGTCAAGGCCAGGTCAGTTAAACAAATCTGAGTATGACTATGCCCTGGATTTCAGCCCCTGACTACTTCCCGGCCTGTAACGCCGCACAGTGCTCCAGTTTGTGCAACAGGCTACCGTCTTCACCCGAATAGAACGCCCTGTCATTATCCTTTTTTTTCCTTTTTTTTTGTAACCCCTTGTGGGTGCTAGAAGCGTTGATGAAAGCAATCACCCCTAGCATCCCAAGAGAGACTCCATCTATTGGTGGGGAGCATCACCTGCTGAGAATCGGGTCCAGTGTCCCCAACAATTGTCTGCGATTGTCCAGAGAATGTAACAATGGGACCTGCCAGCATTGATTTCCCTGGAGCCCAGGGCATTGACTGACCAGGCCTGGTGAGGAGGATCATCCTTATTGACTTGGCGGGGGTGCAGGGGGCTGCCTCTTCTGCCCTGCTGCTTCGGCCGCACTCCCCTGCCCTGAGTCCCTCCATTCAAGAACTGAGCTGGAATTTGGGGTGCGGCAGCTGTGGCTCCCCCCCAGGGGGGCACCGGAGGGGGGGCTCTTCTGCTCTGTCCCATATAATACACCATCTTATGTCAAGCATTCAGCGAAGGAAAGGTCATGAGGCCGGAAGGGGTCGGGAAACTCCGAGAGGGGGCGACGTGGGGCACAAATAGAGGAGGGTGAAGCAGCAGAATCAGTTTAGCAACTGCTCCAAGCCGAGATCCTGAATCACTGGCAGAAAGCCAAGAAAAAGATGAATTTTCTCCACACGCGACAGGATATAGACCGGATCATCACAGCTTTCTGCAAGGAATGGCTGGGAGATAGTAGAGGAGGGTGGGTGGCTGATATAACATGGTCTGGAGATGCTCCTCAGCATTTTCGTTCAAGGGAAGAAAGGGGGGAAGTGGGGGGGGAGGTGCCTAGGGAGGTACCTAGGGACTACAGACTAGTTTTTCGGGATTGGACGGTGGTGGACCCCAAAATCCCGCTGAGACCAGCAGCGGATTTCCCAGACCCTTTCCCCCCCCACCCGCTAGCCCCAATGGAAATCATGCAAGGGGTAGCCTAGGCACTTTCTTACAAATTGAGGCGAAAAATGGGGGGCCGGTTAACCTTTTCTCAGCCTAGGCGGACAGACGCTCATGACAAAGAAGTCTAGAACAATTCAAAAGGTAGTCAAGGTCGGGCCAGAGGTTGTCTCAGAGGTTGGCTCAGAGATAGAGACCATGGAGGGTTAGGAAAGATCCACCGGTGCCCCCCGGTGGCTCTCTCCGTCACCCTGTCATGGTAGGGGATAGGACTGGACTAGGGTAAAGGCTACCATGGGACGCTGGACCCGGTTTCCAGCACGATCGGAGGAATTCAGGGTAATTTTGGGACACTGGACCTGGTTTCCAGCAGGTGAGGTAGGGGACAGGACTAGACTAGGGTGAAGGCCAATGGGACGCTGGACCCAGTTTCCAGCACTACCATCTGTTTGAAGGTTTCATACCAAAGGTTTCAAAAGATGTAATTAATGGTACGCTGGACCTGGTTTCCAGAAGGTGACGCTCCCCACCCAAAAAAAGAAGAAAACAAAAAGAAAAGAAGAAAAAGAAAAAGAAAAAGGAAATGAAGGCTCATTGTGTACCCAGTCCTTGAACTTCAGCTGGTAGTCCCTTCTCTCTTCCAAATCCTGCTGCTGGCCTTGGCTGTCCCCGCTCCACTTGACTTTTGTCATCCATCCTCCCCTTTCCCCCCCTAACCATACTGTACAAAAGGCCATGATTGCCCGTCTAGCTGTGGCTTTAACCCCCCAGCACATGCCAGCCATCAGCCACGGGCCCCGCCAAGATGGCCTGCCATAACCAGGGCCAGGGGATATCAGTTCCCATCTTTTGCCAAACGCGGTCCCACCAGCGCCAGGTGAACTGCGCGATTGGGCATTGACGAAAATATGTTCGATCGTTTCCATCCGTTTGTGGGGGAGAAACAGCCCTGTGCAACACCGGCACTATGGAAGCGCCAGCCCCCTCTGTTCCAGGTTGTTGTTCTCTATCAGCCAATCATTCATGGCCAGGCATCGATGTGCTACTATCTGCCATTGGAGGGAGGTGACCCTGGTTGGTTTGCCCGTTAACGCGCCACAATTTTAGGAAACGTACGGGCCACTACAGGAGCGCCCAAATTCATCCAACTAGAAACGTGTCTACTCTATTTTTTTCCGCGGCCGATAGCTGGGCCAAGTACTGGTGGTTTAAAACAGATTCTGAACTGTTACAGCTTTGTGCACTTCTAGCCGTTGGAAGTTCGGAAGTGGCAAAATCAGGCGGCCATCCAAACTTCCAATGGCTAGAAGTGCACAAAGCTGTAACAATTCAGAATCTGTTTTTAACCACCAGTACTTGGCCCAGCTATCGGACGCAAAAAAAAATAGAGCAGACACGTTTCTAGTTGGACGAATTTGGGCGCTCCTGTAGTGGCCCGTACGTTTCCTAAAATCGTGGCGCGTTAACGGGAACGACTTTCGGAAGTACTGGTGGTTTAAATTTCCAGTTTCTAACTGCCCTCCCTCAGTTCTGTTTTAAATTTTAGGGTTTCTAACTGCCCTCAGTTCTCCTTAGGTGCCCTGGCCAAATTGGTCAGGGTAACGGGAGACAAGACTCTGTGTTTTCTCTGGGCGATACTACGCCTCACACTGAGGAAGAAAAAGAAAGCTGGTGGAAAACAATTGTTTTACAGGAATCGATCCGAGGCATTCAGACCTTCGAATCGAGCATGAGAATGCATGTGGCTTCGCCTGGAAAATAGCGATGCAGGGACTGGCTGAGTTATCCCAGTATGATCCCAAGCAAGTTTTGTCTTCGCGTGAACCGGCACGTGGTTGTTTCGGAAGTATTTTCATCTATTCCGACGTTTTGTCTTGAGGTTAATTCATTTATTTATTTTATTCTGACATATCGTACTTGTGCCTTTATACTCCTAAGATTAATGTTTTCAGTTTAGGCTGTGTTTGAGGATTTGACGTTTCGACGGTAGTAAGATTACCGTCGACGAGACGATTAGCAGTAGGTACATGTACCGCGTATTTGTATTTGAGTTTTTTTTTTTTTTTTTTTTTTTGAAGGTTAGCAATAGGAACATGTACCTCGTATTTGTTTTGGGTTCCCATGGAACTGGGAAAGAGTTTAGGAAGCATAGGCCACCTAGGAACGACCGAAATTTTGAGACGAGTAAGACTCTATATTGGATAAGAGGCAAGGCAGGGACTTCTTTCTACAACTGAAGCGTTGTTCCCGCACACCTTCCTGATGAGTCCGTTGAGTGGACAGATGAAACCGGTCGAAGGACCTGCTTTGTCGTTTTCTGGGAATTTTGCTATGGTGGCGATGGAAGTCGGAGTTGAGAGAAGTGAGGAGTGGTTTCTTTGAGTTTTGGTTCAGAACTTCAGTTTTGTTTCAGAACTTGTGATGTTGTCTTCTAAGTTTGCAACTCTGTTTTCCTGCTACTGTCCTCTTCCTGTACAGGTTGTTGCCGCAGTCTGCCTCCTTGGGGATCACAGTAACACTGTAACCGAAGTCTTTTGCCTAACGGTGGTTGTGCTTGTTTAACTCACCTTTCTGATTACTCATCTTTTCATGAGTCTGACTACTTATCGTTCAGTTAGATACGTAAGACGTAGATGTGCTAGCCTACTAAGGAGTCAAATCTGGTTTTTTCACATACAGTACTGTACGACCTCTGGCAGGACGAGTATAGCTGATAGAGATAGTGTGACGCTTGGTACGGACTATTGAGGAGTTCTACATAACTACTTTGTTTCCTGAATACGGAGGTCGAGATGTACGATAACGGAAATAACAATAATGCGAACAATGGGAACATTGGGAACAACGGGAATAATGGTAACAATGGAGGGTGGGGTGGTAGGCAGAACGGATCGGTCTGTTACGAATGTGGAAAGCCTAGACACTTCGCTAGAGAATGTTGGACCAAACAAGGTCGACCTGCCCAACAAGAAGACGATATACACATGTTCGTCAGGAACCTCATGAAGGAGAAGGAGGGGGAATGGAGAAAACGAACGAGGAAGAACAAATGAGACTGAAGGAGGAGGAAGGACGTAGACGGGAGATGGATATTACCAGGAGGACAGAAGAAATGAAACTTTTGTTACAGGCCGAGATCGCGGAGAAGTGACGAAAACAGCAAGAAGAGGCGGCGGACAAACCAGAGAGAAGACGGAGGATGTGACGAAGAATATCAACCCAAAGATTTCACCGAGGAGCGTAGTGATCGCAAAGAAGAAATCGAAGGAAAAGTTGAAGACGCCATCTACGAAGACGAAGATGCACAGATGAGCGGTCTTATGAAGTACGTCTTCAAGTTCGGACAGCAGCAGCAGTTCGGGTTCAGAAGATTCCACCGATACGTTTGAAGAAGCTTTGCTCATACTAAGAATGCTCCGACGAGGAAAGAAGAAATCGAAGGCTGTCAAAAAGAAGTCTCGAGGAAGACCGACTAAGAAGACTCCGACTGGGACCTATGAACGGGGCAAATGCTCGAAGAAGACCCCGACTACGATGCATGAACGGGGGGGATGTTCCAATAAGTTTACTACACCTTCACCGCCTGCCGAGTTCGAGGCCGACACTTGAGAACGGTTACAAAGGCATAGCAGTCGGCTGCTCGCACGAAGGCTTCGTAGATTATACTCTGGTTGTGATGAAGCAATACTCAACGAAGAAAGTGCACCAGCTGCGTGAACTCTGCGAGAAGGAAGGGATCAAGTCTACGAAGAAAGGCGATACGATTATGGAACTGGTCAAGAGACAAACACATCGGGCTTACGAAGGCTTCTTCGACACGACTACCACGGAAGGGAAGACGGTTATTAGGGATGGACGCTACAACTACTGAGGCAGCCAAGTCCACAGTGAATACGAGAAGTAAGACTTGTGTGGCTTCTTCTTCGGGGGTCATTCTCCGCTCTGCGCCTCTAAAGGAGACGGATATTGCATCCGATTGACTAGCAGAGCCCCCGTCCACCTATGAGTTGTGGAAGAGCTTGAGGTCATGCGTGGAAGCTCGGACTACCCTTAGGGGGCAGGGTATGTCTGGAGAACAAGTCGCAGTAGTGGAAAGAAGGATCTGTGCCACAATGATCTTACTTGGCTTCGTAGGAGAAGTAAAATGGATAACGAAATGTATGGACAAGATGGATCTGAGTAATGACACTCTGGAGCTGAGGACTAGCGGTACTTACATCATCACCAGTCCATGGGCAAAAACGTGTCTATGTTGGTTGTTAGGCCAAACCAATCATCCATCGTTGGAGACAACATATGAGTGCGGCGAGTACGGTAGGACTTGCGAAGTCTCCACAATTGTATAAATGGATGATAACTTTTGGTCTAGATAAGTTCGTCATTATCCCGATTAGACATACGGTGGAAAAAGATGATTTCATTTTTGAAAAACATCTTATCGAGAGTCTCTCACCTAACTTGAATATGATCGGGACAGGAGGACTGAAGGGTGCTAGATCTAGGCGGAAGAGAGGAAAACACGAGCGTAACAGACGAGGTGGACGCATGAGAGGAATGTCGATCGTGAGTTTTGAGACAGAAGGTAAGATCCATACATCACTTTTGAATTGGTTGCAGGAGAACAAGGAGCGCGACACAAATCTGTTGAAGATCGTTTTCAAAGTTGGGAAACAGTGGGCTGATGGCTGGAAAACCATTAACTCATCGTATGGTACTTCTACACTCTGTATGAACGGAACGACAACGACACTGAAAGAAGCAAGAAGGATGTGTGAACAAGGTGGTGTGATGATGTTCACCAAGATTCGACACACTGCGACGACCACTCAGAGGCACAAGGTAGTACTTCATCAAATGCTAAGAGCCCTAGGTCGGCTACAACGCTAGTACACTATTCCACTAGCAAGCTCATCGGCCTCTACATGACTGCCGGACTATTTGCTAGAAAGGAAACGAGGAATAGACTCAAGATTATGCTAGATCATTCTATTCGACGCAAGACAGGTATCAATGTTAGAAGGAAGGTAACAGTTAAGTACCTTTACTCTAATCAGATCCTCAAATCGGAGGTACGAAGAATGACAAAACAGGTGATAGCTACGAGGATAACAGACAGTGTTGTAGCTACGTACGTAAATAGAAAGATTAGAATCGTGAATTCAAGGAACAAAACAGTGGGTGATGTCATACATAATCACAAAAGTTTGCACACACTGATGTAGTTCATTACCCTTGCTCGAACTTTCGTCTAACGAAGAGCGAAGGGCATGTGTTCACAAGGTTTGCTGATATGAAATACGTGCTAGACTTCATTCGGAATCGGCGAACAACCGAACCCTTGGAACCTCGACCTTCCACCATTACTGATGGGGTAAGACTATGCCTTCACCATATTCACTACAGTCACCTGTAAGAACTTAGGTACGATTCGAAAAATATTACGAAATGTGCTTTTCCGAACCGAGAGAAGCAGGTCGTTTGGAGTATCACAACTGCGACCACTCATTTGAGAGGAGATCAAGAAGTAAGTATCGATGTCCACAAGTGTTTCGCTAAGGTAGGAGAAAACACAGATACGTGGAATGATAATGAAGCACGACGATGGGCCTCACAGTTTGACGGCCTAGTCTTTGCGCCAGTAGACCGTAATATAGGAGATACGGTTGTGGCGTGTCCTGCTGTGTACAGACACGCGTTCCGTAAAACGTTGTGTGGAACTCAGACTATGAGAAAGTGGACAGTGACGAGAAGACTGTACTGCTAACCTGCAAGAGCAAGTACGAGTGTGCTGGACTTGGGAAAGTAGGGAAGTGGAAGACGAATGGTAAGTTGGGAAAAGCGTACGTTATCCCGAAGGACAAGGACTTACACCGTTGGCGGCCGATCGCACCTGCATACGATGACCCTGCCACCATGGGTCAACAAAGATGCGGAAGGGCTCTGCACTGTCTGGTTATAAGATACGGAGGACATCTCAATTTTCACTTGAACTCTACCTACCGTTTGGTGGGTCAGCTTGGAGAAGCCACTGAGAAATTGAAGGAACGAGGGTGTGGATCGACGATAGGTCGATGCTATGATATCAAGGAAATGTTCTCCTCGATACCTCATGCCACAGTAAAAGATGCAATGTTGGAACTGAGACGACATTTCGACAAGCTTGGTTGGACACAAGAAAAGTGGCAACGCAAGGAAAAACCTGCATATTGTCCAAGGGCGGCCAGAGTGGAGCAGGCCACGTAAAAGTACAATTGGATGTGATTTTTAGGATGATCGATATGATCTCGACCATGCCTTCATGATATGCGGTGCTGCTATTCAGAAGCAGGTGGTGGGGATCCCGATGGGGAAAACCACTAGCCCGGTTCTCGCTTCTGTGATGTGCGCTATGGCGGAGACCAAGTTTCTTCGCTCTTTGGGGACAGATCGAAAACTTGTGAAGGATGGTGGATGGTGGATGACGTTTCCATCATCGTAGGATGCGATGACAGTGAGCATTCCTGGGACGAGGCGAATGCGATCCTTGGAAGATTCGAAAAGGCATATGATCCAAAACTGAAGCTCGAACTGAAGGATGAAGATTGCAATGTTTGGAATTTCATCGGAGGAAGGATGTATGTGATGGCGGATCCGCTCCAAATCCATTTCATCCAAGAAGCGAAGAACATGGGTTCGCTTCGGCAAAGCGGAACGCTTCGGTATCAGTCTATGCAAGATTTTGCAAGTTACTCTGATAAGAAGACTAAGAAGGGAGTTATGTTGTCTACGCTCAAACGGTTGTGGCACTCATCTACCTCCAGCCTGCTCTGTATCAGCTCCATTGCTTACGCAGTCACGGAAAGCAACCTCCGACGATATTCCCCGGAGGTCTCCTTAGTTGCCCTGGCCAAATTGGCCAGGGTAATGGGAGACAGGACTCTGTGTTTTCTCCGGGCGGTACTACGCCTTACACTGAGGAAGAAAAAGAAAGCTGGTGGAAAACAGTTGTTTTACAGGAATCGATCCGAGGCACTCGGATCTTCGAATCGAGCGTGAGAATGCCTGTGGCTTCGACCGGAAAGTAGCGATGTAGGGATTGGCTGAGTTATCCCAGTATGATCTCAAGCAAGTTTTGTCTTCACATGAACCGGCACGTGGTCGTTTCGGAAGTTTTTTTTTTTTTTTTTTTTTTTTTTTTTTAAGGCTAATTYTTTAAGCCCAACCAATTCAAGTACCTGTCAAATCTGGACAGGACGGCCTGTCAGGCCTTTTTTATTGTCATTATAGTATTACGAGGAACCCCGTAGCAGCCACATCCGTGCTCAAGCCTCCAATGAGGGAACATGCGGGAGCTGCACCCACCAACAGGTGCGATACCTGCTACAGCAGGTGGGCGATACCGGCCAGGGGTCAGCCGGTAGCATCAAGACCGAGCTTCTTCGATGGGCCAGTCACTGTGCCTCCCCTCCGGTCCCCTCCCCCTATGAGCATCAGCAGTCTCTGCTCAATGCCACTCGGGGGGGACCAAGGGCATATCTCTAGGTGGCGGGCGCCAAGCTTGCCCAGGAAGGTACATGAGGCCAATGGGGATTGAACCCAAGACCTCCTGAATGCCACTTGCGTGCCTTACCAACTGAGCTAGGCCACTGGATCGGAAGTATTTCCATCTATTCTGACGTTTTGTCTTGAGGTTTATTTATTTACTTATTTTATTGTGACATATCGTACATGTGCCTTTATACTCCTAAGATTGATGTTTTCAGTTTAGGCTGTGTCTGAGGATCTTTTTTTTTTTTTTTTTTTTTTTTTTTTTTTTAATATTGTTTTTAGTAGGGACATGTTTTTTTTTTTTTTTTTTTTTTTTTTTTTTTGAAAACATGGTTCAATCTATTCATGGGGAGCAGCACGTGCTGGGAATCGGTCCCAGCGTCCCATATGAAGACGTGTACAAAACAATTTATGAACCAATTGAGGTACCGGGGCCATTTACCCGGTTTCAGCTTTGAGAGTATCCTCCAAGATCGTGAACAAGTTACTGGACTTCGGGATAGATGATGAGTCTGAGGATCTGACCTTTCGACGGTAGTAAGATTACTCTCGACGAGACGGTTAGCAGTAGGGACATGTACCGCGTTTTTGTATTTGAGCTTATTTTATTTTATTTTATTTTATTTTATTTTCAAGGCGGTTAGCAGTAGGAACATCTACCTCGTATCTGTTTTGGGTTCCCGTGGAACTGGGAAAGAGTTTTGGAAGCATAGGCCACCTAGGAACGGCCGAAATTTTGAGACGAGTAAGACTATATATTGGATAAGAGGCAAGGCACGGGCCTCTTTCTACGACTGAGGCGCTGTTCCGGCGCACCTTCCTGATGAGTCCGTTGAGTGGACTGACGAAACCGGTCGAAGGACCTGCTTTGTCGTTTTCTGGGAATTTTGCTATGGTTCCGATGGAAGTCGGAGCTGAGAGAAGTGAGGAGTGGTTTCTTTGAGTTTTGGTTCAGAACTCGAGTTTTGTTTCAGAACTTGTGATGCTGTCTTCTAAGTTTGCAGCTCTGTTTTCCTGCTACTGTGCTCTTCCCGTACAGGCTGTGGCCGCAGTCTGCCTCTCTTTCCTGGAACCAGCGAATGGGTCAAAGAAGGTGGCGGTCTAGATTAAGGTGCCTCGACCAGCGCTCGTTAATTACGTCCTTCAGTTGCCTTTCTGGTCTCAACATCCTGTATGCATACTTACCTGTCAAACGGTGGAGGCTGGTCTGCCGAGGGAGCGGCCTGTTCGTCTCTGCAGCGCCTCCCATTTCCACTTGCCAAGATCAAAGGCCAGTTCATGGACGGCTTTGTCTGGTTGGGAGACCACCTTTTCTCCTCCTTTTTTTTTTTTTTTTTTTTTTTTTTGGTAAAACCCTTGTGCAAGGCCTCTATCCATGTGGTGGTAAGAGAACTGCCGGAATTGAGGCTTTGCCTATCGTGCTGCTCCATCTATTGGTGAGGAGTGTCACCTGCTGGAAATCGGGTTAAGCGTCCCCCTTAGGAACATCATCTCAGCACTGAGTTTGTTGGGACTATGGCCATATCAGTTCCTAGCCTGAAGCTCTGTCTTTCCTGTGGGGCTGCACTGTCGGCGTAAGTCCTCCTTCTCCACCCTTGTAAAGGGCTCTCTGCTGCCCTTGAGGGCGCCTGTTCTGCTGATGGTGTAGTGTCCGATCATGGCTTTTTGCGGATCTACCTTTAAAGTTTCAACCCTGCCTACCTTTTCTGTGGGCCCCCAGCGAGCCACCCAATCCCCTTTCTTGAGGGTGGGACGATGTCTCAGAATTCAATACCATGCCAGGGGGACCGCTTCAATTATGGTGTCTAGGTTGTGTTACACCCTGTCATTATCACTGTATCTAGACTGAGAATTGCTCCATATACAGCCATAATGACCAGGTNCCCTGTCATTATCACTGTATCTAGACTGAGAATTGCTCCATATACAGCCATAATGACCAGGTGTTTTATTCAGGAGAAGATGGTAGTGCTGGATCCGCATTCCTCTCCTTTCTCCGCACATAGTGGCGTAGGCGGCAAAGGACGTCAGATCAGTCAAACAAATCTTAGGGTGACTATGCCCTGGAGGTCAGCCCCTGACTACTCAGCCCGTAAGGCTGCACAATGCTCCAGTTTGTGCAACAGGCACTGTCTTCCCCCGAACATAACACATATGCGTTGTATACAAATACAACGCATAGACTGCTTTCTATTCGGATACAACACATATGCGTTGTATACAAATACAACGCATAGACTGCTTTCTATTCGGATACAACACATATGCATTGTATACAAATACAACGCATAACTTCAGTACAGTCACAAAAACAGTTTTGTCTTTGTGGCTGACCCAGCTGCACACTTCTTTTTTTTTTTGGGGGGGGGGGGGGGGGGAAGAGAGCAATCCATATGTCGCTGGCCCAGCTGCATACATTTTCGGGCTGGCCATCTTGGGTGCAATTTGATTCTGTTTGGCTTTATTTCTTCATTTTGCGTTCTGCTTCATGAACTTTCATCTGCAGTCATCCATCAGTCTTCAGGGCGTACTCACACTAGGACTCCTTCTACCACTTTTTTGGACTTGATTGCAGTCAGATACATCCCATCCGTCCGTGATTGATATCAGATACATTTAAGATAGTGCTAATGCAAATATTCCCTCAGTCAGTTGGCTTCTCAGCTTAGTGCAGATGAGTTGTCTCATGAAACAGAATTCAGTACCAACCCCCCTTCTGTGCCTGCTTGAGCAGGGGCCCGGAATGGTATAGTCAAAAGTCATCCCATAACCTGTGCAGTCAATCCCCTGGACTCCAGGGCAATCAATGCTGACAGGTCTCTGATTCATTCTCCTCCAACAAATTCGGGTTACCTGATGTTAAAGGGACGCTGGACCCGGTTTCCAGCAGGTGAAGCTCCCCACCAATAGATGGAGCCTTGTGTCTGATGATAATAATAATAATAATAATAATAATAATAATAATAATAATAATAATAATAATAATAATGATAATAATAATAATAACAATAATAATAATAATAATAATAATAAATTCAGTACCTGGCAATTGTCAAACAGTGCACAGACAGGGAACTGCAGTTACTACACACACAACACTTGAGAATAGTCTGCCTGATGGAAGAGAAAGAAGATTGAGTCTGTGTCATCAAGTAGGCTTTGCTATACCTTTCTCGGCGATTTTGGGGCTAAGATGAAGTCTTATTTCTTCGGTTCTATCTGAGCGGCTCTCCCATCACCATCGGGGTAAGACGGGATAGAGGGGATAGAGGGGATAGAGGGGAGGAGACCAGTCTGTTGTCGAATGCAGATCTCTAACATAGTACATACCTTTTTAAGTTTTTATCCTTCCTTCAGAAGAAGACAGCATACTCGGAGCGTAAGAGATGAAGGTGTACAGAGAGTCAGAATCACTAGCACTGCTAGATGAGGTGGAATCACAGATGCTTATTCAGCCTTACTATTGTCTTCACCCGACATTATAGCCGCATCTGGACTGAAAAACGCCACAAGTACAGCTATAATGACAAGGCATTATATTTGTCTGAAGACAGTAGTAGAGACAGAGATCTTAGAAACCTATGGAAAGAACCAAGGGGCCTACGGGTAGTCCAGTTGGTGAGCTGCGGAAACATCGACCCAAGTTCGAATCCAGATGCAATCAGGGTGAACAGAATTACCCAGGGCCTGTCAGTGCAATGATGATGATATCTCAAGGCCCTTGCGTGTTTCACAGGAAAAAAAAAAGAAAGAGAAAAGAAACCTATGTGAAGAGGAGAGGGGAGTAAGAGGTATCAGACTACAGGGGCCCGGAGGACGGGGGATAAAAAGCAGGAGACAACAGGAACAGACAGGTAGAGAGAAGTTTGCAAAGTTTTCAAATGGGGACTATGGATCAGTTTTTTTTTTTTTTTCTAACCATATGCATCAGCTACAGATAACCTTGGTACCATGATGGGACGCTGGCACCCGTTTCCAGCAGCAGGTGCAGCTCCCCAGAAATAGGTGTAGCCTTGCTCTTATCACCTATTTTTTTAGTGGAACACACATGGGGCGAAGTTAAAAAAGAACACAAAAAGAAGTATTTGCTCTTGCTCCAAATTCGCTGCCAGTGTGGGAGTGTGACCGACAGAGGTCAGTGTCGAAAGGTAGGTGCTCTTGGGGGATGGCAGGGAGATGGTAGGAATAACCACTGGTGCCCCCCAGTGGCTCCTCCTGGTACCCTGACCAGGCACAAGGTTGGGGAAGGAGACGAGGACCACCAGCTCTTAGTTCCATGACTTGGGTCATGCTCACACCTGCTCAGTCAATCCTCTGATTTCCAGAGCAATCAATGCTGGCAGGCACCCTCTAGTTACCATCCAGTTTTCCTTCTATGCATCATACTGTATCAATTTGTGTACGGGACGTTGGACCCGTTTTCCAGCAGGTGATGCTCCCCACCAATAGATGGAGCCTCTCCCCAGGTGCTAGCAATGTCTGCTCTAAACAGCATCCCTAGCACTGGAGGGACTGTGTTTAAAAAAAAAA
>BFEA01000602.1:597360-613174 GCA_003427395.1 Chara braunii | reverse complement strand
ACGATCATCCACATTGGAGGTCTACGCTGGAGAGCGAGGAGGGGGGAAGGGGTCTGGCCATCAGTTTGCATTGATCATATCCTTGTCCCCCTGACCCGCTGAGGAGCCTACGGAACCACAGTTCCTTCCAGCTGCAACTGAGGTTTCACCCCCTCCCCTGCCACGTGGTGGAATCCCCATTAAACAGCGCAATAAACTTCACCCCTGCGAATCAGACCGGACATGCCAAGTGCCGGTAATTAAAACAAGGGGTAACTTCAGTAGAGTCACAAAAAAGTTATAATTGCACTATGGGGCAAGATAAAGTTTGCAATTGCAATTGGGGCACCCTACCTGGCCAGAAAGCTGGGTTGTATACATTGCCCGAACTGCAATTTGAAACTGTATCTTGGCCCCTAATGCAATAATAACTCATTGCTGTGACTCTCGAGTAGTTTCCTCTTAAGACAACTCAAATCAACTCAGAACGGCCTAGCTCAACTCATAACAGGCAAAACAGTTGCAAATGAAATCGATCCAAATTCAGTCGAGCCGAAAACTTGTAAAATCAAATCATATTGTCTCCATGCAAAGTAATCAGAGAGGGGGAGAATTCGACGCGGTGCCTTATTGCCCTCTTTCTGTGACCGATTTCCATCGTCCATTCATAGCAGATCCCCCCTGAGATAAGAGCGAATCCAACCAAGCCTGAGCTAATTAGGCATAATAGAAGCAAATCAGATTCAATCGAATCCAGCCAAAGTTGATGAAACCAAAATGGGGCAAAGCAAGTGAAATCAAATCAACTCAGCTGAACTCACCTCCTAACCAATCACGTCAAATCAAATCAATCGAACCCAAAGCTGAAACATCACATATGAGAATTGAGGCGTACTTCAAACCACTTCCCGCCATGTAACCCCTCACTACCCGACCCCTTCTCCCCTCAAGCGCTGGATGCGGAATATGAGAGAAGGCCTCTGCATTAACTGGTGTGCCAACACATCAGCATGTTGAGACATGACGGAAGCAGCGCACTTGTCAGCACAAGGGGCGTGCAATGAGCAAAGTGATGAAAGCACGAGAGGCGGGCAAGGAAGCTTTGCTGGAAACGTAGTCATTGTTGTTGTTGATGATGGCGTTGATATCGGTGTTGTCGATGAGGTTGTTATCGGCTGATGGCCAGGAGATCCCGTGCCGTTGGATACAGTTACGGTCTGCGGGGGGATAGCCATCACTCCAGTTGTTGGTGTGATGATAGTTGATGATATGAGGGTCGCACCGTAAGATTTCGCCTTGATCTGAACAGGATCAAGTTGAACCCTCATTGTTGTTGATATTGGTGTTGTGGGCGTTGGTGCTAGTGTTGTTGGCACGTGTGCTTCAGCAGCCTGCCAGACCTTGTCAGCGATCCCAACATGGAGGATATCACTGCCTCCCTGCAGCATCGATTCCTCCATAGAATCTAGCAACACGTACCACGCCCTCAGCTGCTGGAGCTGTGTCAACAATAGCCAGCACTTCCGCACTCCATCAGCTAGCTGTGACCGATCTTGATCACCCATCAAAGAAGCAATCGGATCCAAAGTCTCCTCTGTCACTTCAAGTAACATCTCACCAGCCTCTACATCCTCAAAGCAGTCCATGAAGCTAGCGTCTGGTCGCGGCCGGCACTTCTCCACCAGCCAACTCTCCCGCCGCCCAGTCAATAAAACCACAGTCCGCAGATGTGCAGGGGAAGCATGAGTTGTCATTGTAGGAACCGAAGTAGTACTACCCAAAACAGCCATGGCTAAAGTAGACACTGATACCACTAGGGTTGTGTCATACACTTACCAAAGACGTTTGCTAGCGTTAGCCGTTTCTCGCCTTGTCGTGCTCGCAAGGGCGCCATTGGACCGCTGACCACAGTGTTCTCCGCATCCGCCAGTGTTGCCACTGCCTCCTCCCCGTTAACCAAACCGCTATGGTGCAGCCGACTCCCTCCTCCTTCCTCCACTACCCCTCCACATCAGATCCTCCAGAAACCAGATTCTGGGCGTCTTTCTCCATGTGGTGATGACGTCAGCCCCCTTCGTCCACCTTGAGGAACCTCGAGGGTTAGGGCAGCACGGCTGCGGGCCTGCCGGCCAGCATGCTCCCCATGCGCGCGCTCACACACCCTAATAGGCAACTTTAGCAGTTCTCGAAACAAGGCAAAAAAAGCCGCGGCTAAATCTGCATTCGCCCACTTCAAAAAAACGGCCACAGGTCCAACCCCCCGCTAAACTTGCACATTTTGAAACTCGAACAATGACATCAGCTCCACTTTGTCTCTTCTTGCTTATGTCAAACTAAAACAGGTGACTCAGGAGCAGTTTCCCCAATTTTGATTTTGATTTTTGGAAAATATATGAGGGGAACCCGCCTTTGGGGGTGGTATGAGCATCCTCCAAAGGTAGGATCAGCCACTGTGATGGCTCTGATTGATTGGTGGGGAGCTACAGCTCCTGGAAACTGTGTCCATCATCCCATTAAACAAGATCGGACGGTCAGCAGTCAAAGGAGGTCAGCATTGATTGCCCTCAGAGAGGGGATAAACTGTCCACCATGTCTTTAATCCGAACCACAGTTTAGTGCTTGTGACATCTGGGGGGGAGGTCCCACTAGCAAAGAGGATTTGATGCAACGCCGGAATCTGGACATGTCTTTGGAGAGGTGCAGAAAATCAAGATTGATCTTCTTTTCTACATCTCTGCACAAAACACATCACATTCAGGCGCTTAATCCAATCCTTATTGCAAGTGGGATCTCGCCCCTGGCCCCTGATGTTCATAGGGGAAAGGGACCGGAAGGGAGGTGCAGGACTGGCAACTCATATGACAGTCTTCCTGATGCTCCTGGCTGACCCGGGCCAGTATCGCCCACCTGCTGGTTGGGTGCAGCTTCCGCATGTTCTCTTGCAAACACGGTTGTGACTACTACAGTGTTCCCAGGAATACCGTAATAATGATAATAAAGGCCTAAAAGGCCATCCTGTCAGATTCGACAGAAGATTGGCTTGGGTTGGGCTACTTAGCCTTCCATCTGAACAAACCATCTCTTCTTCAGGTAGCTGTGCACTCATGCCCTAGCCCATGACCAAAGAATGCTACCCCGTTCCAAGTAAAGTGAAAAAAAAGAAAGAAAAAGAATAAAATATCTCATTTTCCAAGGAATCAAACATTGCCCAGCTGGCATGTGCTGGAAACAGATGTACAACCGAAACCAGCATTGGAAAGGAAAAATGAAAAAGAACGGGAGCCTTCCGTATACCCATGAACCATTCAAATACTGAGTCATTACAGACCCAAGTTCGAAAGGCAAAAAGAAAAAGAACAAGAGCCTTCCGTATACCCATGAACCATTCAAATACTGAGTCATTACAGACCCAAGTTCGAATCCAGATGAAACCACGTGAACAGAACAAAACATTTCTGAACTAGCTTGTGCCAGTTAGCTCAAAGAAATCGCATGACTCTCACCTCTTGCCATGATGAGGCCCAAGTAAACAAATGCTCCCTAGGCAACGTTCTGCAACGCCGGGACTAAGATGATCTGTCTGTGCGCATATTTCAGCCCAGTCGGAGGTTGGCCTGAAACAGGCCTGTGCACTCTTGAGGGGCTGATCTTCCGTGTTGTCCCTCTGTCGTTTGAAATTCTATTGCGAAATGTATGGCAGTCCAAGTTGTAATGTATGAGGGATGTTTCTGCAACTTGAGACATGCTATGTTTCGGCAGTTAAGACACACCTTAGGGAGCGTGAATAAAAGGTGACATGTGTTTTTCTCTTTCTTCTTTGGAATTTTGCGTGGTTCGGGGGGAAATTCTGGCCCAGCAGTTCACACAGAATGGCATCTAAATTTTGAACTCTTGATTGCCACGCAGTAGCTTGCATGTATAAATGGAATTTTCCCTCGGAATTAGGACTTTAATTAGTTTTGGATTTTGGGCTCGCTTGTTTTTGCCTGGGTGCAAGGCGTAACTGAACTCTGCTTCTTTTTCGCGCGCACAGTTCTTCGTGCTCTTTTTCCTTGCGCCTCAATTCTGTTCCAACTATGGCCTGTCTTTCTTACCGTTCTTGATCTTCTGGCGTAACTACCTTTCCTTGCCTCCTGCTTCTTCTTAGCGCTCATGCATCCTCCTACTTCTCTCTTCTCTCATTAGCCAGTATGATGCAACCACGATGAAATTGGATGCAAGGAGCATGGCTAAGTCCCCCACGCCGCGGTCTGGGTGTGCAACACGTAGGCACTTCCTCTCTATCCTTCATCTGATCCCAATAATCTCGCGCAAGTTTTCTTCGCTATAAATTTAGGAAGCGCCACTTTATCACTCCCTAATCTAACTTTTGGAGCTAACATGACCAATAGGATCAGCTAGTGGGCTGTAGGAATTGTGAGGTGAGTAGCGGAGTTGGGCGACCCGATGAGCTGCTGGTGATCGTGCGGGGCTGAAGTGTCGCTGCGACGGACTGCAGGGCACGAGAGAATGTGGCTTGCATGATCGGGCTGAGCAGGCTGACGACTCTCAGTGGTTGGTGGGTGTGAGGCGACGGGCTGCCTGCACCGAGTTCGGAAGTGGAGTTGAGCAGAGACAGAGCAAGAGTTTGAGATCGGATTGTACGCCGAAAACTTTTTGAGTCATAATCGAGTGTGTTCTATGAGTTTGTCTGTCTTCATCTTCCTCGTCCATCCATCTTTTTTTTTTTTTTTTTTTTTTTGCTGGAAAGCGGGTCCAGCGTCCCTTATACAGACTGAAAATTGGAGTACATCAGAACACAACTGTGGGATGTTCCTGCCAGCATTGATTACCCTGGGATCCAGGGGATTGACTAAGCAGGATATTGGGAGGAAGGGGGAACCTCTTCACCCTAATCTGGTGCCAGATGCATCACTACACACGAGTTCCTCCCTTCTCCTGAGCCATGTTGAGCCATACTGCTAGCTGGAAACCGGGTCCAGCGTCCCATTGCCTGCCTGGGTGGCAGGCGGAGGGAACGGGAGGGGCCACTGGGGGGCACCAGTGGAACCTCCTTTCATCCCCTTGCCTGGCCCAGGACATATAGATTCTGTATATGTTTTTTGCTGGAAACCAGGTCCAGCGTCCCGTTGCTTCTGTTTTACCTTAAATTCTACATGCCATCATTGGAACTCATGGCCCTGCCAGCATTGATTGCCCTGGGTCTCAGGGGATTGACTGCGCAGGGCCTACTTCTGAAGGAGACATTATACTGTCGGTAGAAAAGATTAGAATTAGGATCAAGTACCATCCCGCATACATACCTCCAGGGCCAGCGGATGGGGGGGGAAAGGATCAGTGAATTCCTGAGCCGGTCGCAACGGTTCCCTGGGGTCCACCTTTGTGCATTCATGAAAATGCAGCGAGTAATCTCTTTCCAACTCTACCCTTAACCGGGTTAACCCTCCTTGAGGCCCTGTCCCATCCTCCCATTGTTGCTCCGGTTGCCATTCCTGCTGGGTCTGTCGCTGATCCCGCCTGTCTCCTGACCAGCTCACTTTCGCCACCCAGCCCCCCCGGTTTCCTCCCAGCCAATCCTCACAAAACCGAGAGATGATTCTGTCAATGTCCACCCTGGTGTGTGCCAGGTTCAGTTCCTCTTTAATGGCCTGCCATTGGGCGGTGATCTCCTGCTGTACTAGTGCTCGTAGTTGCTCTGTGACTTCCCCGGGCCCTCTTCGACCCTGGCCCCTTCCAATTCTAAGATGCATCTTCTCCACCATATTACCCATAGGAAGGTGCGCCTACCCAGGCAGTACATGTTCTCCTCAAACGTGTTTCCTCGCACCTGGGGGTAGTGCCCCAATAGTATGGCCTTCCAGTCCCATGGCCATGCTGAGCCTGGGACAATATGCCACCAAATCCTATCCCACCATCGCCACAGTAATACTGCTGCTGGGCACTGCAGGAAGATATGTTCCATTGTCTCAGGGCGCTTTTTGCCTGGAAAATTTTGGAGACATCTTTGGCACCAGGGAAGCGCCCTCCCTTGCTGCTCCAGCTGCGTGTGGTCAATCAACCAGTTGTTGGTTGGCAGGCACCAGTGGGCAATTTGCCACTGCAAGGCAGAGATTTTGGCCGGCCTTTTTCTGTGCTCACTAAACCATTGGACGGGCTTGAGCAGACCTCTGTCTAGGTTAAGGTGGCGTTGCCATCTGTCCTCCACTGCATCTTTCAGTCTGCGCCTTGGTCTGAGCATTCGATATACCGTCTTAGTCTTTAGAGTGGCTAGTGTTACCGGTCTCGCTTTCCCCCCTCTTCCCCAAGTTGTCTGGCCATTCCATGACCATCTCCATTCTTCGGGGTCGAAGGGGAGGTCCTCAATCGGGGTCATTGGACGATAGGTCCTCCAATTCCCATTCTCTTCTATTACCCTAATGCGATAGACCGCCCTTCTCTCGTTCCAAGAAAAGGATTGTCGACTCCCTTGTAGCTGGCCCTTACCCATGACAACAAAACATTCGATCAGCACTTGCGCTTGATCAACCATGTGCACACGGCCTACCTGTGTTCCATGGCCGGGTAGTCCTACCCAATCCCCTTCCTCTAAGCAAGGGCCATTTCTAAGGGTGGCGTACCATTGAAGGGGGAAACTTTCAATGAGTTCTTCCAGAGCCGACTCTGTTGAGTGGCAGTATCGCAGACATCCTCGCATTCTTTCTGCACTCTTCCATTCCTTGGCTGTCGCGTCCCAGAAATCCCCCACCCTCCTGATCCCGTGCTTTACCCATCCCCTCCATGGGGGGTCTGAACTACTTCTCACTTGGCCGAGGGAGTCCGTGATTAGCCTATTGCCAAACAAGGGTTGCCTAAAAACTTCCTTCCACCTTTCGGGTAACAAACGGTCGGGAAATGGGAGCTTGCTCCATGTTCACAGGAGTCGTGTCCAATGCTCATCCATTGGGTCACCATTGCTATGCTTTCGTGGTAATCTCCAATACCTGTTCTCGAGCCATACTAGAGGATCAATCTCTGGGGGGGGCTCCAGGGCCAGGGCCGCGGTTTGTGCCAAAGCCAGGGGAACCCAGGGGGAGGATGGTGCAAAGATGAGATGTTGGGCCTGAAACTGCGTGGAGGGATCTACAATTTCGAGCCCTCCTCCAGCCTTGGGCTGAATCACTGATCCTCATGCTACTCGGCTGATGGTATGGGTGTTGTCATTGTCTACCCTCAATAAAAAGGCCGCCAGCTGTCACTTCAGCGCCTTGAGCCCTCCATTGCTTATGGGCCATAGGATGGCTTTGTACCAGAGAGTGGCCAATACCACATTATTAATGATCAGGGCCTGCCCAAAAATTGATGTGTGTTTGTCGTTCCAACTCCCTAGTTTGGCCTGTGCCGGTCTCGCCAGCCACTCGTCGTTAGTGTGGGGCCTTCCTTTTGCTGTAACCGAAGCCCGGAGGATTCTAAGAGGATCGTCTGGGGGAAGCCAAGTAATTTGTGGGTTCTCAGGGGGGCTTCCCCCCTGGTGGTGCAGCCACCAGCCCACGGTCTTTTGCCCCCAGTTAACAGTCATGTCTGAGAGCCTACAAAAGCGGTTCATGAGGGTCTGGATTTCTTCCATGTTTTGTGACTTTGCCTCACCATAATGGTGAGGTCATCCGCAAACAGGGAGCAGACGGGTACAACCTCCTCCGGGATGTTAGCGATCTTGATCTGGGTGAGATCCTTGTTGTGACGCAGGTTAGCGGATAGTGCCTCCATTACAGCCAAAAAAAGGTAGGGAGCAATGGGATCTCCTTGCCTAACCGCCCGCTGGAGCTCAAAGGGAGGAGTCACCGATCCGTTAATCTGCACACAAGTAGTAACATTTTTATGAAGGATTCTTACCCATCGCCTGAAGGTCGGTCCAAAGTTCATTTTTTTCCAGACATCTGTCTAAAAAGTCCTAGTCAACGTGATTGTAGGCTTTTTCGAAGTCGATGAAAACAATAGCAACATTTGCCCTGTTCCTACGCGACAGGCTAACTATTTCGTTAACCAGCAGGATGTTCTCCTGTATGTTCCTACCAGCCATAAACCTTGATTGGGCTGGGTGTATTACGTCCTCTAGGACCTCAGCCATTCGATTTGCTAGGGCTTTGGAGAGCATTTTGTATACTACTGTGAGGAGGGTGATGTTCCTGATGTTCATCTTATCCCCTTTTTTATATAGTAAAGACAACACCCCTTTCCCCATCACTTCCCCCATTTCCCCGTCCTCCCATACCTTCTGGTAGAACTCCCACAAGTCTGGGCTCATATCCGCCCACATTGTTTCCCAAAATTATTTGGGGAAGCCGTCAATACTAGGTGTTTTCTCTTCCTTCATCTGGAGAAGCGTTGTCCAAATTTCATTCTCTGTCAAGGGGTTCTTCAGCCGCTCTCGCTGTTGTGGGGATAAGTGTCTCTCCATGGGAGATAGGAACTCCTCCAAATCTCTTGTCCATGCCTCCCCTCGCGGGGCTGGGATTTGGGACGCGTATAACTGTTTAAAAAAACTTATCGTGATTAGTATACAATGTCCAGTGTCAGACGCTATGACTTCCTATCCTCTATCTGGATCATAAAGTGCCTCGATTACGGTCCGTCTTGTGCGGGCCGTCGCCATGCTGAAAAAATGAGTATCCATCGTGGCCTCCTGAGTAAATTTGGCCATTTTTCCTTGTAGCCTAATACCTTGCCACCTATGTTGGGCATATTGAAGTAGTTGGTCCTTCACTCTCTGAATGTGTGCAGTGAGATGTTGTGATTCTGCCTGTTGTTCCAGGTCTAGCAGTTCCTTATGGAAAGATAATTAATGTTGTTGCCTGAGGACCGCTTTGGCCTTGGAGAGTTCTTTACACTTACGGGCCAGGAAAACCAGACCATTGTTAAACGGGGTAGAATATGAATGAAAGCGGGTTTTTTGTTGGCGCCATAACTGCCACTCGTGCTGAATCATTTGTCGAAATTGTTGGTCTGTTAAGAGAGAGGTGTTGAGTTTATAAAACCCGGGTCCTTGGTCCGACCTTTTCCTCATTGTTAGTATTAACCCACATGTTTTATGATCCAGTCCTGGACGCGGACTGCATGGGAGAATATTCGCCCATCGGAGGGCGCCTTCCAGATCGTTAGAGAGGAGAATGAGGTCAATGCGATTTGGACAACCTAGATGGATCATTGTCTCTTACATAGGTAAAGGTCCGGTCGTTTGGGTGCAGGCGACGAAAGGTATCAAAGACCGCGAGTGATTCGCACAGATCTGCAATCATTTGCTCATCTTCCTCCACTGCGAAGGTAGGGGACCCTTGAGGGTTCCATCTATCATGCCCCCTCTCGGGGGCAACATTAAAGTCCCCCGCAATAACCAGCGGGATGCCCTCGGGCACACGCGTTCCTAAGTTCCCTAGAAAGGTCCTTCTTTCCCCCACTGTGTTAGGAGAATAGATGCACATGATGCAGAGGAGTTCCAATTTCAGCATCCCTAGCACTGGTACCCACCTCCCTTCTTCCTCATCAACCACCCAATGGACCACCTGAAACCTTGAGTCGGGGGGGATCCAGATTGCTACACCGGCTGATCCTGGCCTGGGGGCATGGGCCCTCACCGCCGAGTAAGGCCATACCATCTTGTGGGCCCTGTTCTGTTCCGGTTTATCCTGCAGGTCAGTCTCCTGGATGCATACACATCCGGCCACCGTCTCCCTCCCACTCCTCTGAGCTGGTCCCGGATGGCCTGACATTTTTCTGGATTACCGGTTGCCAGACCATTTATATTGATGGAACGGAGGTCCAAATCTGCCGTTTTTACACATTGCTGCCAGACGGAGTTTCTACAGTAAAGAGTTTCCAGATCAGTCATCTTTTATGAGGAAAGGAAACTATTCACAAGGGATGCCACTCCTTGACATCCCATCGGTCCAGGTTCAGGATCTTTTTGCGTAGGACCCTGCACGAGCACTTGCACACGTCGTCGTCAGACCACCAGTCACTGGCTTTTACCTTCGCACACTGGAGGTCAAGCAACGAACTGTGGTTGTACCAGCGCAGGTTGGCGGTTTTATTTGATTCAAACAACAGGTACAGATCATTATTTGCCATCTACTGGTCACAGCACTCGAACCTCATTGCTGCCCTCGCCCCAGGTGTGAAATGTTTAGGGACAAAAGTTTCCATTTGTCCCGTGAAGACCTTATCCCTTTCTCTTGCAACTTCGATTTGTGTCGGATAATCCCATCCCTGCAGTGTCACACCGCCATGTTCTCCTACCGGGGAGAGCCCAATCTCCCATCTCCCTTCCGTCTTCCTCATTGGGATCACTGCCACTCCATTTGTTTTGGAGAGGGGCAGCTCAAAGAGGCCCCGTTCGATAAGCTGACGCAGCTTGAGTCGTCGCGAGGTCAACCCTTCCTCTACTACATCCACGGCCTCCACTGCCTCCACTGCCTCCCCTTTGTCCCTCTGTTGAGTACCCAATGGGGGGGGGGTGGCTTCCGGACAGGGCGGATCTGAAGCGGGCGGGGAGCGGAAACGGTCGAGGGCTATAACGGTCCGCCCAAGATAAATGGGCTGGGGGGCCAGTCGTCAGCACGGATCTAAGTGTTGGACTATTGTTCAGAAGTGTGACCAGTTCTACGTAGGATGTATCCCAATACTCCTCCGACCCTCCGTTCTCCCCTCCTTGCGGGATCTCAGCGCGTAGGTGTTTGATAATCCAATCAGTGATAGTTTGAATCTTCTGATTCAATTCCATTTCTTGAGGGGGGGGCATCGGGGTCTGCCATTTCAACGTCTGGGGAAGGAGGGGTTGTGTCCACATCCATTGGTTGGGCACCGTCAGAGAAAAAGTCCGGGGCCAGAGCATGATACACTTGTTTCCCTTGTGACCCCTGCTCATGTTGCCCATGCGGTGTTTGTTGTGGTTGTTGCTCCTGCTGGGGCTGCTCAGTTAGTTGTGCCTATTGCACTGGCTGTGGCTGTTGCGTTTCAGGAGCCAGCTCATGTTGCAGCCGCTAGGGCTGTGCTTGAAGTGTTTGCTTCGCCCATGCTTGTTGCTTCAGGCGCGACTGCGACACATGCCCCGACTGTTGCGCCTGTTGTGCCTGATGTGCCAACTGGGCCTGAGTGTGTATATGAAGATGTACAGGGCATGATGGAGCCCAAGGCGCAGCACTGCTGCGAGCGCTGCTGGTCTGAGCGAATGTCACGTGCGCTGCTGCCGCGAGCATTGCACTAGCACCACGCGAGGGCGGGCGCTGCATTGGCACGGGGCGACTGGCACATGCGCAAGTGCGAGCGCTGAGCTGTTGTGGGCACTGTTGAGTGAGATGGTGTGAGGCGGATATGGTGGTAGTCTTCCTACATTCCAGCGCTTAGCGTACGCGTGGGGACCAGAGGCCCTTGATCACACCATGTCACAGGCTGACGTGGCAGACGATCTGGCTTGTGGGATTTCCACGAGTCCCACATTGAAGCCCCATTGCTGCGTTCTTGCACATGGCATAGAGCCTTGGCGGTGTTGGCTACATCGACGCCAGTGGAGTAGGGTAGAGTTGGCCCTTGGTTAACCAAAGTGCGTGGGTTATCATACAATTGGAGTGTGTGGAGGGAGATCATCAGGGAGCTATTCAAGAGCATCATCACAGCGCTGGCCATCATTATCAACAGGGAGGTTATCATCTGGGATGCAGCTGTTCTTCATCAGGTTGGTCATCATTAGGGGAGCTGCTCTTCAGGCAGTTTCCTTGTTCTATTGTTTGTTTTGTCTCTTGCAGGTTATCATCATCTCAGTATTGTTGTTGGGCGGTTATTATCTTCATCAGCACTTTTGTTCCCTACGATGCCATCAGCATCACTGGTCCATGGGTGTAATCATCATCATCATCATCTTCATCATGTTGTTGTGTGCTCAATAGCACAATGGCGCTAAAAAAAAAAAAATTCATTGCGCAGTGCACTGTCGTCATCATCGCGCTCTTCTAGGGCGTAGTAAATTCAATCATTCCGCACGGTGCTTCTCGCCATCTTCACGTTGATTGTTGACATCATCAGGGTGCGGTGGGTCTTGCTCATCACTGCGCTGCTTCTTCTCATGTTCGTTAGTCTCTTCATCCTAGGGCACTTCTCGCCGTCATCATCACTTGTCATCTTCATTGAGTTTTCTTTCCTCTTTTCTAACTTTCCCTTCGTTAACTAATGATTTGGTTCTGGCGAGATGGTAAGATGGGGGAGAGCTTTCCTCTATTGGGGCATCACAAGGCGGGAGGTGAATGCCCTGTAGGGAGCGAGGGCAGATTTTGTGGATTGTACTAATCTGGGGCTGGGATTATATCCCAGCGGTGGCAGATTGGGGCAAAGGGTTGATCGAGGCATACTTTTGGGGGAACTGTATGCCTTGTAGGGAGAATTGGAGGAGTGGGTCTGAACCTAGTTGGGGCTGATGAGGACTGCTCTTGATCAGGGCACTTCTGTTCAGCGGAGGCAGCGAAGTGTTAGCATGAAAAGTAGGAGGGGGGGGGGAGGGCGGGAGAAAAAGTCTACATTCTCATCAGCTTCATCATTTGGCTTATCAATGTTCTGCTCGGAATTCTGCGGAAATCAGATTAAGATTTTTAGGGATGAATGTTGACTCTTTTTTTTTTTTTTTTTTTTTTAACATTCACCCGGGTGGATGCTAGGGGTGCTGATACGAGCAGACACCACTAGCATTACTGGGGAGGCTCCATCTATTGGTGGGGAGCAGCACCTGCTGGAAAACGGGTCCAGCGTCCCTGAACATCTCCAAACCTTGTCATTTCTCTTGGTACACTGCTCTCCTGTATGACTATCTATTGCAGATCCTGGCATACCTAGAACCTACAAAAGCAGATGTATGGTATGAGTAGCCATGCCAGGGGAGGGCTGCCACAGCTAGGGGCCAAAAGGGGCACTGAGACACTGGCATTGCAGTCCCCCCCTCTCTTTCCTGAGAGTCATTGAGAAGTGGGCTGGAGTGATGCTTTTGGATACGCTCGGGTGATGCTCTGAAGTTATTATGTTGCTGCCCAGGCGGAGCATTGATCACCATCATACCAGTCTTTCCGCCAGGGCTAAGGGATGGGGGGGGAATGGGTCTGCAAACTCCTGGGCCAGTCCCAACGGCTCCCTGGGGTCAATTACTGTCCACTCGTGAAAATGCAGACAATAGTCTCTCACCACCTCCGCCTCCTGCAGACGATAGGCTCTTCCTGCCACTGCCTCCTGTCGCTGATCAAGGCCTTGGCCTTCCTCTGTCCGCCTTATCTCAGCCACCCAACCCCCCATTTACCTCCTAGCCAGTCTTTGCAAAACCTGGAAATGGTTTCTATGATGTTGCCTCTGGTATGTGCCCGGTCCAGGCGTTTCTTGGTAGCTTGCCATTGTGCCACGATTTCACTCGGTATCAAGAGCCGGAGCTGTTCTATAAATTCCCCTTCCTCCACCTTGGCTCCTTCCATTTCTAAGATGCACCTCCTCCACCATATCACCCAGAGGATGGAGCGCCTTCCCAAACGGAACATGTTCTCCTCAAAGGCGCTTTCTTGGCCACCGGGGTAGTGTCCTAACAGAAGGGCTTAGTTGTTTTCAAATGTAGCTGTGTAAATTCAAACGCCTAGGTTAGTTGATGCCAAAACACACTGGTCGGTGGTGGGGCATTGCCCTGTAACCTGTGTATGCAAGGGCTTGAGGCCTTGTAGAGAGATCTGGGGATTGTCGAGGATGGAAGGCAATTCAACAACTGACCAGGGGCTACAGCCAGGCGGACAATGGTCGGAGCTGGGGGGGGTCACACTACCCTGTAACCTAGTCAGATTGGGGGCATGAGACCGGGTAGATGCTTGGTTGGGATGACAATTTAGTTAGGTTTGGAATAGGCTGGGTTGATCGGAATCCCTGGAATTAGTGGTCAGATAGGAGTAGAAATCGGAAGCAGAGAAATGATTTGGTCAGTTCTTCCTTACCCTATTTCCTTGTCACAGCTTCATCATTCGGCTTATGGATGTTCTGCTCAGGATTATGTGGAAGTAAGATCCAAGATTTTAGGTATTAATATTAGGGATTAATATTGACTTAGTTATTTTCAAATGTAGCTGTAAGTTTATATGTCTGGGTTACTGGATTTATGCAGTGGAGACAAATCCAAGATAACATCTTATTGGTTCACGAGGTCATACAGTAAACACAACAGTCCAAACAGAATGCAACACTGTTTTTTATTGATTTTGAAAAAGCCTACGATCATGTTGACTGGCTTTTTCTAGATAAATGCCTGGAGAAAATGGACTTCGGACTGTCTTTTCGTAGATGGGTGCACATCCTTCACCACAATACTACTACTAGAGTGCAGATAAATGGCTCCCTAGCACCCCCGATCCAACTTGAGAGATCGGTCCGGCAAGGTGATCCAATTGCGCCCTTCCTCTTCCTTGTCATCATGGAAGCTCTGTCTGCGAACCTCGAACCAACACAGACATTACTAAAGTCAGGATTGTTAGGATCCCCGATGAGGCCATTCCGGTGTGTTCCTTGTTTGTGGATGACCTCACTATTATGGTCGATGCCACAAAAAAGAATATGGAGGAAATCGAGAGGCTAATGGACAGGTTCGCTCAGGTCTCTGATATGGTGGTGAACTGGGGGAGTAAAATCCAAGGATGGTGGATTCACCACCAAGGGGGACGACCGCTGGACTCTCCCAGGATATTGTGGCGTCCTCTGGAAGCACTAGTCCGTGTCCTGGGGGTTACCATGACGGCCCTGAGACGTCCCCAGACCAACAACGGCCGGATCTGCGCACCAGCACTCGCCAAATTGGCCAAATGGTGGAACAAACACACTTCCATCTTCGGCCGCGCACTGGTTGCAGCCAAAGTTGCAGCCTTCTTATGGCGGGGGAAGATGAACAAGCCAACGTAATCAGTCGAGTGGCGTGGGAACCGAAAAAGGGGGAGGTCTAGGAATTATAGACCCGCCAACACAAACTCAAGCTCTCCGCCTTAAGTGGCTGCAAAAACTTATATTCGCTGCAGATTGCCCTTGGCAGACCCTAGCTCTTTAGCACATCGCCCGCCAGGCCCCACCGACCCTTGCAGAGGTGCACCCCTTAACATGGCCGAAGGATCGCTACTGGTTGATCCCCCGCAAAATCCAAGGCAGTCCGGTGGAAAAATTTTGGCCTACACTCTTAAAGAGTTGGCATTGCCTCCCCCTCCCTGATGCACAAACCCCAAAACGGTGGGAAGAGGTTTACCGTCAGCCCCTTTTCGGAAATCAGAGGATTGCATCCTGCCATGGTCAGGTTCTGTGTAGCTCAGTGCTGCGTTACCGCGCGCTGATTGAGCGCGGTGTCGGAGCTCAAGTTTTTGAGCTCCGCTCAATCCCGCGCTCAAAAGCGCTTGAGCGGGTTTTGAGCGGGCGCGGGAATATTTTTCCCCCCCTAAAATAATTATCAAAAAAAAAAAAACTACAGGGTTGTAGATATTTTCGAGATCTACAACCATATGTTTTTAATTTTATTTTTTGAAAATTTTCTGTATTTTTTAAAAATCAAAAACATTAAAAAAAAAAAAAAAAACAATATGAAATGGGTGGGTTTTTCTTTATTTTAACATAGTTTTTTTTGCAGGCAAAAAATATAACAAAATAAATAATAAAAAATATAGTCTTGTAGATATTTGGGAGATCTACGACCGCATATTTTTTATTGTTTTTCTTTGAAGTTCTTATATATTTAAAAAAATAAAAAACATAAAAACGAGAAAAAAAAGACAGACCCCTGCCAATCCCCCCCCAAACACACACGCACACGCTGTGACAC
>BFEA01000602.1:566186-593797 GCA_003427395.1 Chara braunii | reverse complement strand
GCTTCGTCCAAGTTGCCCTCGATACTGGTAGGGTGATGGTCCTGAGTGCTGGTCACACTGGGGTGTTAGTGGCAGGGTAGGGACGGTGCTTCCCACCCAAAAACTTTGAAAAGAAGGGTGGGGTTATAGTGTTAGGGGTGCTTGTCACTGCTGTCTGGTGACTGCCCTCGATACTGGTACGGCGATGTCCTGAGACTGAGGTAGGATAGTAGGGATAGGGGGTGCGCTGAGAGCATTAACGTGGGGAAGGTTAGGGAAGGTGGCCTATCCTGTCAGGACAACCACCGGCTACCGCTGCCAGCAATCACTGTGGGTCTAGTCCTTGGCCTCAACAACACCATGGGCTAATAAAAAATAAAATTAAAAATTAAAAAAAAAGATGCGCTACAGCCAACCGGGGGGGAACCGGCCCGGTCGACCGGCCGGTAGGACCGGTCCGGTTCCGGTTGGGGGAGGACCCCCCGGTCCTACCGGGTTTTCAGCACTGATTGAAACAGTATTCACCTGTTAGCAGTAGCGAGTGCAGATCCCAGGGCTCGATCCCTAGTCCTTACCTTACCTGTGTACAGTATCTGTGTCAACCCCAGGAGTTGAACCCACGACCTGTATCTTTTCCCACAGTTGGTAGGTTGTCGTAGGTCTGTAGGTTATAGGGGTTCGATCTGTAGACCTGTCGGATAGGAGTCTTAGCAAGTTCTAGAAGTCGTAGCTGCTACAGTACCGAAAGGCCAAGTCCACGGTCTTCCGGAAGGTCCGGAAGTGGCCTTTCGAGTACTGCCCACAGTAGACCAAGGCAAGTGGGCAAGTGGTGGAATCCACCCGTGCTGAGTCAGCGGTACCCAGTCCCAGTCAGTCCTAGTCCTGTCAAGCAAGTACCGTATGGGACTGTGTGCACCACAGGCATGGGAAAAGGGCAGACCAACGAGTTACAGAAGTATAAATCAAGCGGCAGTACCCAGCCATTCATTCATTCCTGTGTAAGCCATGCGGAAGCGCTGCCACAGCGACTTGTGCGAGGTGGTCTGCAGTGAGCCCGAAGACAAAGTGGGCGAGAAGGAGAGCTTAGCCATAGCGATAGGGGTGGTAGCGGCCATAGCCGCCATAGCTGATAGGAGAGTGTAGTGTGTGTGTGTGTGCATGTGTGTACAGTGTGATAGGAGAGTGGTAGCGATAGGGGTGGTAGCGGCCATAGCCGCCATAGCTGATAGGAGAGTGGATATCCAGGGTGATCCGTGTGTGTGCGAACAGCAGAGTTGAGTCGGCGAGGAACAGAGAGATGTACAGGCGCTATTGCGCCATAGCCATCTCAAGTGAACTCGTATCTGAACTGTGCTCTTGGTTTCCATATCTCTGAGTTTGAGTGGTCGCCAGTTTGCTGCGCGACCTGTTTGCATGCATGTGAAGTGTGAATGAGAGCGAGTCTGATTGCAGATATGGATAATGTATCTTGGCATTGCATGTCCACTTGGTGCCCTTCTTGGACTGATTGGCCCCTTTTTCCTAGCAGGAAAAACTCAAGATCTGTGAATGGGATATCCGTGATGTGATGGCCCATATAGGCGGCCCCTATCATTTCCCAAGCGGAGCTGGCTGTGCGGCGTTCGCGGATTGCGAGCGCTTTTTTTTCTGGGCTCATCATTGTCAAAACCCAATTTCCCCCATACTCCCTTGTCCTCCCTTATCATGAACTGGTTGTCGCCCCCTGCTCCGCCATAGCCCCGGGTTGGCCCCGCATTCTGTGCTGCCCCACATTCTGTGTTGATGCGGGGAGTTTTACAGGCAGCGTGGATTTCCCTACTGACCTCACAATGAGACAGAGTAAAGGGCTTAGGGCATTCTGCTGAAAGCCTCATCATCGGAGCGAAACTTTGTGAGCCCAGTAGGCACCATGTAGAAATTCTGCACGACCCAGCAGCAACCATGATTATAGCGGTGCCAACTGGAATCAAGATATTTAGTTGGATCACCACTATGTGGGGAGGTTCAATACAATTAAAAAGACCTGTGTTATTCGCTGTAGGATTCATCTTCTTGTTTACCATAGGAGGACTTACTGGAATTGTATTAGCTAATTCTGGTCTTGACAGGTACGGAAAATGCAGGCGACAATGGGCTTGAACCCTCTCTGCTTTGCACTGATTTTGTAACCAACCCCGATTTCGTAACAAAATTACATATTTACCCTCCTGACTAAGTCTTGATTGATTGATGAATCGATTCCCATTAGTTCTGCCCCCAGAACCTCGACACCGGAGATTTCCCTTTTTCCTGAAATCCTTGGCACACCCCTTAATTCGCACTTCCGAGTCCACTCCCGCTCCGATCAGGAAGTCTCACAGGGCGTGAGGTTGGTATCGGAGCCGGCACGTGTTGGTTCTTAGGACGGACATGTGCAGATCTTGCGAGTCCACGATGTGGACGATTGCTGAAGCTAACACTCCTGAGAATGACCCCATGGTCACCGGTAGTTGGTCGGCTGAAAGTCTATCCGGCAGGATGAATGCCAATCAGCAGCAGGCTGGAGATCCTGCTCAGGTGCCAACCCCACAAGCCCCTGCTACCCCTCCCGCTCTTTATTTGTTCGACCCGAAGCATCGTCTTCGGGACCATGGCTCGCTACTCTCCAAGTGCAGGCTACGTAGCAATACATGGAAGAAGAAGTTAGCACGAACATAGTTGCAAGAATGGGAGGAGCAGCTCACTACTAGTTTGAGAACTACCCTTGGACGAACATTCACAACTTTGAAAATGGCCTTTTGGATCGACTCGATTACATTCACCGGGAAACAACCTTTTTATGATGAAGAATAAAGCCTAGAAGCCCCTTGAGTCCGTTCGTGATTCCCATGGTCTTCTCTGTAAGAGAGATGAACAGCACGGTCACGATCTGTTTATCGATGGGTTGAGAAGCAGCAGCATGCAAGCTAAGCTCCAAACGCAGACCTCACCCGTAGATCATACCTTACAGCATATCATTTATGCAGCCAAACAGCTGGAAGGGAAGTTTGCCGTGCATTTTCTTGAGACTGAGAATGACAAAGAAGAGCAAAACTAAGTTAACTAACCTGAGGGAAAATTTAGTTGGCATCCCAGAAGGATCGATACGAAGACCGAGGATTTGTCGCAGGGCCTGCCACTTACCAGGAGCGGCTAGTCTCTTGCACTCTCATCCCCGTGGCAAAAGCATGGAAAGCAGTTGCTTACTCATCATCATCTCCATCTGCCCTTCCTCGAGTACGACTCAAGGAAAGGCTGATGAAGCTGAGGCCTTGGCTGAGCTTACCCGAGTGATGGTGGCTATGATGCAAAAGAATCTCAAGCAGCAACGGGAGAATAATCCCCGTATGGAAGCTGTCCTATGTGATACATGCCCAGTTAGGCAATGTATGTACATCCAAGGATCCACAATGCGATGAAAAGGACTGAATGGACAATGCAATGTCAGTGCAACATCAACAGGCAGTGTACACCCTGATACATACGAAATGGCACAAAAGTAGCGCAGCGGAGATTTGAAGATAAGTCCTGACCTGACCGGGACTGACACGACATCCCATCATACATCACACATGTGAGAGGGAGAGGAGGGACCGCACACGAAGAAGAAAGGTCCCTCCTTGTACACGCACATGGGGAGATGCCACAGGTGAAAGATGGAGGGAGGAGAGAGACGAAGATGGCGGTGAGGGAGAAGAAGACGATCGCAATAGCGAAGTCCAAAAATAGTCCCTTGCCGATGTCCAATCAATGTCTGCCTCAACAATGTCGAATCAGATCCTGGGCACAATGCCCACCGTAACCTCTGCCTGTATCTTCTGCCTGTAACCTCTCTCTCTCTCATATCTGAATAAGAAGAAGATGATGAAGAAGAAGAAGAAGGAGGAATAAGGAGGAAGGAGGAGGAAGGAGGAAGAAAGAGGAGAGATGGAGGGCGAGAAGGGAGAAGAAGATGTCGCCCTTCTCGCTGCCTCACCTGCAGGTAACGGCCGCCGTACTGACTGCCGTGTTCATCCTGTGCAGGTACCGCCTGGAGACCCCAGCTATTGCGCCAGGTAAGCTCGCCACTACCGGTATGGCCTCCGCCTCCCACTACCTCCTGTGCCGCTCCGTTCAACTTGCAGCGCAGCGCAAAACAGCACAGCCTCCAACCAGCAGCGTGTCGCTCAAAAGTGAGCTACCCGAACTGTCCGTTGCCCAGCCTCCGCCCAGCCATATGTAGCGCTGGGCGAGGCTGGACCTACCTGGTGCTCGCCTCAAAACGGCCCAGCCGGTCTGGGTCCCTACCGGACGGCCAGACTGTGCTGCTGATGCAACAGGGCGCCAAAAAACGCGCTTGGCCTTTTTGTAGGCCCTGCCTCGGGTACCCAGTCCCAAGGCCGTGCCCTGGAGACTGCAAGCCCGAAACGACACCTGCACAGACAACGACGGGTCAGCAGGTAAGTAAATGAATAAATAAATAAATGCTGCCTATATTTGCCGTATGTGGCCTGGGGGGCACCGTGGGCCTCCAGGGCGCATGTCTGATGGGCATGCGGCCTGGGGCCCCCTCAGCAACCGCCGGGCCCCTCAAATGGGCCCGTGTGCAGGCGCAGCATGTAGCATATGTCAATGACACCCCACACTGCTGCAGACGTGCCCCCAGTCTGCTCCGACGGCCACGAAGCTCGCTGCCTAGCCTGCTGCTGGAGAAGCAGCTACGGCTGCTCGAGCAAACGGATGCCCGTTTGTCATCAACCCGGACATGGCAATGGACTGCCCGGACCGACCAACTCGGCCAAAAGTCGGTGGGGCTTCGGCGGCTACCGCCGCTGTAGCTGGCAGACTTGGTCGAGTGGGTGCAATGCTGGACTGATCGACTGCAGACGTTGGCGATGTTGCCCCTACTGATCTCATGCTGATTGATCAATTTCTCAACTAGGGATACCCAATGCTAGGACTAATCGTGGCAATACAGCCTGTGGAACCAGAAGCTGAAGGTATCTCGGAATGAAGGCTTACAACTACAGAGATGGAGGCCAGAGGGCCTGAATATAGGACAGGCGAAATCAACCTACTAAATATGGTTCGAGCTTTGGATCATCGCAAGCCCTTGCCCATTGGCCATCTCTTATCTATATCTGACCTGGCTAACGATTGGATGTGGCTGTATTGCAAGGCAAATCAGATACAGTTTGCCTATGAATGCCCCCCGGAGGCAGCCACACGAGCCCGCGCCGCCATAGCGGCCAGTGGGGGGGGGTGCGGGGATGGGGGTAGCTGGTTGGGGTTGCACAACCCCAGCCCCGCCCCCTAGCACAAAAAAAAAAACGAATTTCTGCAGGGGAGAGATGTTGTTGGTGAAAACAAAAAAAAAAAAAAAAAAAAAAAAAAAAAAATATTGATTGATTGATTTCTTGGTTGATTGGGATTTGGTCGATTGATTGACTGATTGACTGATTGATTGATTGATTGATTGATTGATTGATCGACTGATTGATTGATTGATTGATTGATTGATTGGTTGGTTGATTGGTTGATTGATTGATTGATTGATTGATTGGTTGATTGGGATGGCTCGATTCAACTTGATTGGTTGGTTGATTGATTGATTGATTGATTGATTGATTGATTGATTGGTGGGAGGGGGGTCGCCCGCCCCCCTTGCGCGCGCGCGCGCACACACACACACACACACACACACACACACACACACACACACACACACACACACACACACACACACACACACACACACACANAGCCTATCTACAATGCCGCTGGTGACGTCAACAGCTTCCCGAAGTACGAGCAGATCTCGGCCAATGCCGTTCGCCTCAAGCACCAGGTATGTCTCTCGTATCACTCACAACCTCGATCCCTTACTCACAGATCCACATCTGTCTCTTATACACATCTAGATGTGTATAAGAGACAGATATACAACATTGCAACGCCAATAAGTTTTCGCTGAGGGTCATTTCGGATTTGCAAGCACACACACACATGCAAGGAAAATGAGCGATAGCGGATTCCAGAAACCAGGCAGCATCATACACATGAAACCAGATAGTCTTGACCTCGAACCAAAAGCAGAATTGCAACTTGAGTTCCACCAAATAAGAGCACAGCAAAATCTCACAAGTGATAATGTTGGAATAGTCTCATCATCATCAACAATGAACCAATGTCGAATCCCTATCTGGCGCTCAGTGCCCAGACTACGAATGGCAGACCCTATCTAGCCTATCTACAATGCCGCTGGTGACGTCAACAGCTTCCCGAAGTATGAGCAGATATCGGCCAATGCCGTTCGCCTCAAGCACCAGGTATGTCTCACGGTTCACTCACAACCTCCATCCCCCACACGGATGCCACGTGCACCCAAGGACCACCATGCGCCCTATCCAGCAACGCGCAGCCCAGCTTGGATATGGATGCCTGCTTCTTCCCTGCTTGACCGTGAGCGTGTAGGCACTCGCTCTAGCAGCTGGCGCAGCAGCGCGTGGGCATAAGCAGCGAGTGCCCGAATCCCAAATGTGGAGGCAGGCACTTTCCTTTATGGAAGTGGCCTGCCTGTTGCGTGCTACCTGGCTGTGCTGGGCCCCTGCCCAGAAGCTTCCGGTAGGCCCCAAGTGTCTGAGCCCAGAGTATTCCACAGGGCCCCGGGTGGTTACGAATGTCCAACTGCCGTGCGTGCTGCATGCAGTTTGTGCCTCGTGTCTGTCCGAGGGCCTGTACCCAAAAACATAGGACGAGCCTAGAAGCCCTTGACCGGATACTGTTGCCCACGGCCTGGGTTCATTCAACCAACTGACGCAGCATAACTGTCTGAGCCCCACTTTGCGAAAAAGAACAAAATAGGCCTCATGTGATTTTACAGGGCCGCCTTCACTTAGGGCGGCCATCCTTGCTGAGAGGCCCTGGATGCTCAGGGCGGGCTGTGGCCTCGCATTCCCTAATCCATACTTCGACAGTCCTCTGAGAAGTTCAATCACTCAATCTGGCGCTTTCCCTTCTGCAATGACTTCTCATAATAAGTGACAATCTGAGGGGCTGTCTGCATCAGTTCCTCTCTTGTAAACGACCTGTCCTCCTTCAGATCCGTGTGATGTCTGAAGCACAGACGGTACTGCAACTTCGGCTTCAGAGGCCGTCCCCTGCCAGTTGGTTTCGGCATTGGCAATTCCCTGTGGTCTACGATGCTGTCGATGTCGACTTCTCCATCCCTTGTTGGGGGCAGCATAGACCGACGAGAGGGAAACTGATCTGTTTCCTCGAAAGGTGCCAGTTTGGAGGCGTGAAAGACAGGGCAGGTGCGAAGGTGACCAGGGATCTGTGTCACATAGTAAGGCCCATCAGGATCATCTCCGACAATGTCTAGAACCTCCCATGTTCCGAAGTATTGTGGCATGAGCTTTCGGGAAATGCCGTGCTCTTGCCCGGGCTCGGAAGCCTTCACCCAGACTCTAAAACTCAGAAGGGCGACGGTGTTTGTTTTCTGACTCTATCATTGCCGCCTGTGCTCTGTGCTTGCTGTCCACTTTTTGCTGCATAAGACTCTCATAGCGATAGGCAAATTCCAAAGTACCAGGCGCAGCAGTGGGCTAGTTCTCAGGTAGTAGGAAATCTAGAGGCAATTGGGGTTTGAAAGTTAGTAGCAGGCTGTTGGGGCTCACCCCTGTTGCGTTGTGCACTGCGTTGTTGTACAGACTGGCGATGAGAGCGAGCTTCTCATCCCAGTCCACCTGATTAGGCTTGATATAGTGCCGCCGCAGGTGTTGTACAGCGCAGTTCAACTGCTCTGCTTGTTCGTTTGCCTCTGGGTGGTTCCCGGAGGTCATCTGCGGTTGTGTCCCTTGTTCAGCAGTTGCCGCCTTCCATAACTCACTCGTGAATCACACATCCCGGTCACTAACAATAGACTTGGGCAAACCAAAGTCTCTGATCCAGTTTTCTTTAAACAATTTAATCACGTACTCGGTCTTTGCTGTTTCACACATCGCGACTAACATAGCGGACTTACTAAACCTATCCACAATGACAAAAACATATCTCATTCCACTCTTGCTGGTGACCAGCGTATCCATGAAATCCATGGACAGACTCTCACCAGGCCCTTCCAAAATCGAAAGAGGCTTAAGAAGCCCAAGAGGGGCCTGTGTGAGTGGCTTGTCTCTCTGGCACACTTGACAAGTTTCCACATACAGCTTGGCATCTTTCATCATTGTGGGCCACCAGAACTGCTGCAACAAGTTTGCTGCAGTTTTCTTATAGCCAAAATGTCCGGTGGCATCATGATACTCGCCTAAAAAAAACTACGCAAAGACTCCCGGCTCGGCACACGCAAACGTTCATTCCCGGCCTTCTCGAGGAACTTCAGGCTATTGACCAACACAAACTCGTCAGAAGTCACCTTGTCCTTCACCTCGAGCCTGCGTATGATCTCTGTCATGAACGGATCCTCGCGATAGGCTTTCACCAAGGAGTGAGTCACAATGTCCGCAAGCCCAAACTCAGTGATCAGCGCACTAAGGAAGTCTGGTCTATGTGACAACGCACCAGCAACCTTGTTGTACTCCCCTTTGATGTACTGAGGTTCGAAGTCATACTGTTCTATGACTTCAATCCAGCATTTCAAAACATCGGAGAGTACAGCCTTTGTCCTCATCCACCTCAAGTTCTCATGATCAGTCCTGACGTAGAAGAATCTCCCAAGGAAATAGTGTCTCCAATGGGTCAGCGCTTTATAGATCGTATAGAGTTCCTTCTCATAGGTGGACTTAGCCAACTTCTGAGAGGGCATCTTTTTGGACATGTACTCTACGGGCCTCAACTTTTTCCCCTTTTGCTGCTTAAGCACGGCGCCAATGCCATATTGGTTGGCATCCATGGTCACTACGAAAGGTTCGTCAGAATCAGGAAGTTTCAAGACCTCATGGTGTGTCAGAGAATGCTTCAGATGTCTAAAAGCAGCCTCACACCTGTTTGTCCACTCCCAAGGGGTGTCAAGGCATGTGAGATCCGACAAGGGTGCGGTTACTATGCTATAGTTCTTCACGAAATTGCAGTAGTAGCCAGTCATCCCTAAGAAGGACCTCACCTCAGTTACAGACTGAGGACGCGGCCAGTCACGAATGCTGGCCACCTTCGCGTCATCGGGCTTCAGTCCCTCCGCGGAAATCTCATGACCCAGATACAAGATCCGGGTGCGACCAAACTCGCACTTATCCCGGTTGATCTTAAATTGGTGCTTCCGAAGGAGACTAAGAACTTTGTCTAGATGGGCTACATGCTCCTCGACAGTCCTACTGAAAATAAGTATGCCGTCGAGGTACACGATGACAAACTTGTCTAAGTAGTCATGAAAAATCTGGTTCATCGCGTGGTGAAAGGTTTCAGGAGCATCGCAAAGGCCAAAAGGCATCACCACAAACTCGTACAAACTATACCTGGTCTGAAAAGCAGTTTTGTGTTGATCCTCATACCGGATTGCAATTTGATGGTACCAGCACTTCAAATCTATCTTACTGAAGTACCAACACCCTTGCATTCGGTCCAACAAGTCATCGATGCACGGTAGGGGCTCTGCATTCTTTACAGTGATGGCATTAAGGTCCCTATAGTCAATGCATATCCTCAACGTTCTCTCCTTCTTTCGTGCAAATAGGATAGGAGACCCATAAGGGGAGACACTCGACCGGATTCAACCCTTCTTTATGAGATCCTTGAGTTGTCGGCGAAGCTCATCAAACTCCGTTGGAGATATCCGATACATTCTACCCTTCGGAATACTAGACTCTGGGATAAACTCTATCGGGTGGACGACCTCCCTTTCAACAACCCCTTTCGGCTCTTCAAATAGATTAGGGTACTTATCAACCAATCCCTCTATCTCTGGAGGCATTTTCACCAGCTCACCCTCTGCAAAGACATACACTAAGTACATACCCTCCTCCGGATTTTGCTTATAATAATTATAGAACGTGGTCGCACACACGCATTTGCAGGACTCAATCAGACTACTAGCTTTATACTTACGTAAATTGGCGGTCCCCCCTTCGAGCAAAGTGTGTGTTGACCACTTTTTGGTCCCAGTCAAACTGGGGTTGTGCAACTGAAAGATAGTACATACCCAACAAGATATCCATAGGGAGATCATCGCTAACTAGGAACTAGACTCTATGCCTCAGTTCCCCTCAAGCGTACGGGAAACGACACTCAATGTCTTTCAGGTAGTCATTGACTACCATGCGTTGTTTGTTGGCACAGGTCGACTCCACAGGTCGACTTAGGCGCTGGACTTGCCCTTGTAAACGCAGTCGTTCAACTAAAGCACGACTGATAAAGTTCCTCGTCGAACAAGCATCGTAAAAGGCCCCAGCCTTACAGCCGCCTTTATACTTTGCCGACAAACAAGTCACCCTTAGGAGCTTTAGCCATTACCGTCCAAGAAGCTGGTGGGCCTGATGTAGACCACTCCTCATTTATCTCCTCTAAGGACTCAAACATATTCATCGAACAAAGGATCGATTGGTCCAAATGTGTTTGCAGGACGACAACAGAGTCAATAGCTTGGGCCATCTCTCGAGATGGGGAGGGTGTTTCCACCTCCTCGACCCTAGCAGGAACAGTTATAATTCCTACTCGTCCGACGTTTCCTAAAGCAGTGCCATAACTTTTGGCAACATTGCTACCCTGAGAAGCGGAGGAGAATGGCGCCTGCCCATCGTAGGCGGGATCTTTTCTGTCACTTTACGGTTCCGACACTTAAACTAGTTATGACCATACTGGCCACAACGGATACAAGTTGCACACGTCCTCCGTAAGCCCCGCTTTCTCCCATGGAGGAGCATTGGGGTCTACTTGACTCCTTGACTTGGAACCTCCATGGTGTTTACCGGTCGCCTTACCTTTTTGTACCGAGGTAGCGACTGCTACACCCCCTGAAGCTTCTGCGCTACCCGCCTCTGACCCTACTCCCACGTGGAAGTCGTCGTCTAATTCAATGGTATTACCTTCGTTAGTGACGAACATAATGTGCCCCTTAGCCTTCCAGTTAGGAGGCAGTGTTTTTTTCCTACCATCTGTTGTGGGTTGGTGTCAATGTTCAATCTTTGCTTCTAGATCAAGGGCTTTCTTGCTGAACAAGGGAAAGTTGTGTACTGTGATCATGGCCTTACTTGTCAACTGATTTTTGAGCTCTATAGGGAGACGCCTCAGGTAAGTGGTAAGTAAGACCGGGGGGTCGTAGCGCACTCCAGAAACACAGATCAGACGCTCTACGACGTCTGTGGCATCTCTTACTGATTTGAACTTCCTTGAGCTTAGGGTCAATATCCCATTGGTGGCCTTTTGAGCCTTTTGCGGGTCATGCCACCTGTCCTCCACCGGCTTGATGAAATCATCCAGTTTCTGGGTGACTGTCGAAGCGAAGAAGTCATGACCGTACCCCTGTAATTGCACATACCTGCTTAACCACTTTGCTGCACTCCCCTGAGTCCCCTTAAGATAGGAGGCATCCACAAACACTTCCTCGTGTGGCAAGGTTAACTTGCACTTCACGTAGACTGGCACCGTCCTCAACCATGTGTCGAGGTCCTCGCCCTTCTTATCACCTGAGAAGGGTTTGGGTGATGCGATGGCAGTCTTCAGAACCCACTGTCCTTGTCCCGGTACCTGCACTACTCCAGGCTGTGGGGCTAGGGTTGCAGGCTGCGGCACTAGTTGTTGAGGTTGTGTGCCCTGCGGCTGTGCTGGCTGCGAGACGGCAGGCTGCCCTATTACGGCAGTCTGCAACGGAGGCTGGGAAACCACTGTCTGAAGAGGAGTCTGTACACTAGGACCTGTTGAGAACCCGCCTGTCAAAGCCATAACCAGGTGGGAAGCGGCCTGTACCGAAGCTGGAGAAACTGTAAATGGGGCTACTCCAGTTACCAATGGGACAAAAGGAGGAGGTTGTACCACGAGTCAGACATCTGGCCCAGATGGTGATGTTGTGACCTGAACTCGCCCGACCAACACGGCCAGGCTCCTTTGAATGTCTTGCAAGAGGGACGTATGGAAGTCCTGCATTTCCTCTACATCTAGCAGGATTGTCCTAACGGTCCTTACATCGTCATCCATGTTCGTAAAGTCAATCTCCTCTAACTCCCTGATGTTCGCTTGCCTTTGCTGCATCTTAGACCTACGTCTGATCATTCTCTCTTTCTCTGTCTGTATCTCATCTAATGCCTACTGTAGTTGTGCCTCGCAAGCGCTTGCTCGCTGGATGGCGACCTCCTCGGAAGTTAACACTATTTGTTGGCTTGCCATAACACCAGCGGACTGACTCTGGGTTTGTGTGACCATCGCCCCGACAGTCCCTAAACTACTAGACTGGGAACTCTACTGCGCAGAGGTGGCCATGTTGGCTAATGAGGTAGCTGCTTTGCTTCTGAAAGCTCTGCTTGCCTCTGCATCCCTCGCCCTCCTMTGCTGCTGCTGCCTCTCCCCAGCCTGGCGGAACAGAAGGCTGTCACCGTGGGGTCCTAAAGCTATGTGGACCAACGGGTGTCTACGGCTTGACGAACACAGGATCCGATCGCCCGGCTCAAGGTCCTCCCTTTCGCTCATATGCTACAACATTGTGCACTCTCTGCACTAGGGTACACTCTGTTGCCTACCACAGCATAGTGCTCAGGCCGATTTTAAAAAAGAAAAAAACAAGTAATCGGTCACATTATTAGACGATACACATTTGGGTCCAACAGGTAAGTTCAGATTCCTACAAACGAAACTATTTTATTTGACTAGTTCGCAAACAAAAAGCAGATAAGGAGAAACAGAAAGTTCTACCTATGTTGTCTGTCAAATGTGTTAATGGCTATAACATCTAAGTAATCAAAATAAAAATAGAATCATTTGTACGGTTGTTTGCATAATGGAATTGTACACGAACTTATCACCTGGAATCTACCCCTCCCTCAATTCTTCTTGATGTCTCTTGACGTCAGCGTTCCTGAGCAATCCAGACAACGTGCGTGTCTAAAGGTGTCCACACAGCCCACCCCTATCCCCCAAGTCAATGCTGAGCTGGCCAGCCCTGCACCATGTGTACCCTCCAATGCAGTGAGCCTTACATCGGTCGATTGGCTAATCAAGAGGCAGTTTAAGGATGGCCCCCGAGATCCTCAGGAATTATTTAACGTCGCAAACAGGACGACGATCACATCCAGTGGAAGGTAACCCATCGGTATTTATTTATAGACATCCGGTTCTCATCTCCCATGTAGGGCTGGCCTGCCCCTCATGATCTATCTATAGCGAAGCTGGCAGACAAAGGACAAAGCAGCAAAGCATGCGTGCTCTACTCTCGGTGGGTTGGCATGTGACCGTGACCCAGTGCTTCGTCCAGGGCCCTTCAGATGGCAACGCCCTCTCCTTCCAGATACTCCAAGTGAACAATGCCGACTCTCAAGGTTGAGCGCACTCGACTCCTCACATGAGAGGACTCTCAAGACAGAACACACATTCTCACGTTAAGAAGTGTCGAAGAGGGTAGATAAGGTTAAGAGCAACGTACCTCAAAATAGCTGCCCCCAACCACAAATATTCTCACCAGATGACCTGGCATCGATTGTGATGACCACTCATTGCCTTGGCACAACCAGCATTATACCGTCGTTCCACCTCAGCATCAATCGCACATCAGATAGTTCTCATCACACTGCGAAACACCCAATATCACCACCCAACCTTCTTGGCGATACCCCTCTCCATCAGGGGCGCGTGCTTGCCTTCGCCCTCCTCACTGCACACTACCTATGGTCGCTCACCAAGCTAACCGTGTGCATGCACCGCATAAGCAGAAGACAAGCGCCAGATTAGCGCAACGTACCACAGCTCTGATACCAGAATGCAAGGAAAATGAGCGATAACGAATTCCAGAAACCAGGCAGCATCATACACATGAAACCAGATAGTCTTGACCTCGAACCAAAAGCATAATTGCAACTTGAGTTCCACCAAATAAGAGCACAACAAAAGCTCACAAGTGACAATGTTGGAATAGTCTCATCATCATCAACAATGAACCATGTCGAATCCCTATCTTGCACTCAGCGCCCAGACTACGAATGACAGATCCTATCTAGCCTATCTACAAATTGAATGTCGCTGGTGACGTCAACAGCTTCCCGAAGTATGAGCAGATCTCGGCCAATGTCATTCGCCTCAAGCACCAGGTATGTCTCACGCTTCACTCACAACTGCGATGCCACGCACACCCAAGGACCACCATGCACCCCATCCAGCAACGTGCAGGCCAGCTTGGCTATGGCTGCTTGCTTCTTCCCTGCTCGCCCTTGAGCGTGTAGGCACTCGCTCTAGCAGCTGGCGCAGCAGCGCGTGGGCATAAGCAGTGAGTGCCCGAATCCCAAATGTGGAGGCAGGCACTTTCCTTTATGGAAGTGGCATGCCTGTTGCGTGCTACCTGGCTGCGTTGGGCCCCTGCCCAGAAGCTTCCGGTAGGCGTATTCCACAGGGCCATGGATGGTTACGCATGTCCAACTGCCATGCGTGCTGCATGCAGTTTGTGCCTCGTGTCTGTCCCAGGGCCTGTGCCCAGAAACATAGGAAGGGCCTAGAAGCCCTTGACCGGATATTGTTGCCCACGGCCTGGGTCCATTCAACCAACTGACGCAGCATAACTGTCTGAGCCTCACTTTGCGAAAAAGGACAAAATAGGGCTCATGTGATTTTACAGGGCCGCCTTTACTTAGCGCGGCCATCCTTGCTGAGAGGCCCAAGATGCTCAAGGCGGGTTGTGGCCTCACACACACACACACAACCCAAAAAAAAAAACTCTTTTTTTTCCTTTTTTCTTTTTCACAGTTTCGTTTTTTATTTTTTTAATACCAAAAAATCAGCTCTTTGGGGAAAAAAAAGGGGGTTGTAGAGTTCCAAAACCCTTTTTTTTTTTTTTTTTTTTTTTAACAGTCAGCCCGAGGTGGTGGTAATGGTGCTGGTGAGAGCAGACACCACTACCACTCTCAGGGCGGCTCCATCTATTGGTGGGGAGCGGCACCTGCTGGAAACCGGGCCCAGCGTCCCTGAACATCGTATCTATTGGATTTGTTCAGACATCATTGGTGATAACCTTAGTCCTCTTACTGCTATCTCTCTTCACTCATGATACCACTCCTCCGCTAGCTCTGCAACCTTAGTCCTCTTACTGCTATCTCTCTTCACTCGTGATACCACTCCTCAGCTAGCTTTGCCTCTTCAGCCCCTTTTCCAACCAACCTCAATTAAATACTCAGTACCTTTGTCAAATGGCCGTTCAATAAAAGTCCGGGTGAAACCCTTAACAAACAGTAAAACCACCAGGGCTAAAGCCTTTTAGGTTGAGTATGGAGGGTGAGCTGGAATTGAGTCGAAGACCGACGAATCGGCAACTGACCTGTTATCAGTGATAACAGAAGACGATCCTCGTAGGATCAAGCCGGAACCAGTCCAGATCCTGAATCAAATCGATCAAGGGAGCCTGTAACACAAGACAGGTCAATCCCCAGGCTGACCCTATAAGTCCATGGAGAATAATCCCCATATCATGATCCCACTCAAATCGCCTTAATTAACTGAGTCTGAATCTAGCTATAAGCTGCGCCCAAAGCAAAGGTGGACCCCGACATAATCTCCCCTATTCAGGGTGGATTGCCAAAATCGCCATCTGTCAAAATATAATCTAACTCCTCTAATTCAAGAAAATTTCGGCAGCGCTTCCCGTAGGAAAAGTGTTTTTCCAAAGTTCATATCAGCTCAGATATGGAAAACAGAAATAGCCTTAGGCTGTCCAAAGTCCAATTTTGCCTAACTTCCTGAATTAGCAGAAAGTTGGGCAGCACTCCCTTTAGAAAGGGAGACTTCCCAGATTTATACTAAGTCAGATGTGAACTCGAAAGACAACTTGAGTTCTACTTAGACAAGATTTAGCTAACCCCTTAGTTTTGCAGAAACTTTGACAGCACTTCTTTTAGAAAAGTGCTATTCCCAAATTTTTACAAGGCTAAGTTCAGAATCTGGGAATACCTTTGACTTTTCAAAGTCCAGTTTTATCTTACTCCCTGAATTAGCAAAAACTTGGGCAGCGCTCCCTTTAGAAAGGGAGACTTTCCAAGTTTTTACTAAGTCAGATATAAAGAATAGACAAGTTGAATTCTGACAAGTCAAAAGTTGACTAACTCCTTGGATTTGTAGAAATTTTGGCAGCGCTTCCCATAGAAAAAGTGGCTTGCCAAGATTTATACAAAGCTAGGTATAACAAAAGATCCCAAAAAATGCGAGAATTGATCTAAGTAAAAAAAGTCAGCTCAGAAAATGCAGAAATTGACCTAACTCCTATCGCTCTAGCACGTGGCGAGCCTGTAAAGCAACTACCTATCAACCTGAAACCACGACCAAGTAGTAATCTCACCCAGCCGCATGCAGGCCAAACCACAAAGGTACGTACTCTCGCCATTCCCAAGTTCTTTCAGCAACCAATAGTTCATGCTTTCTCAGTGAGTTACCCCTTTATACCCAACTTACATAAGGCATAAGTCAGGGCACCTGAACTTACAGAGCGCGCCCAACTTAGCCAGGCCCAAAGTCAGAATACCTAAACTTATAGAGCGTTCTGACTTGGCCAAGTATACACAAACAGAGGGCACAACTACTTCTCTTCGTCTTTTGGCGTGTGACTAGACCACTCTAGTCGCCCTGAACTGTTTAAATAGCCAAATTGTATATACCTCTCTGAACTTAGTCTTCAAAGGGACATAAGGCTGAGCCGCTCAACTTAGAACATTGCTCAGCCTGTCCACACTTACCTTCAATTATATCTCTTAATTATACTCTCTTCAGTTGTGATAAGCTATAGTCAGGCTACCTAAACTTATAGAGCGGTCTGACTAGCCTGTTCTTAATAGCATAGTAGTACAATATAGCCAAGTTATATCCATTGGGTTCCAACATGTGCGAGGCATTGGGTCATACCACCTAAACTTATAGAGTGGTGTGATCCTCAGCTAGGTTCGTTTCTCTCTGGTCCAATCTGTGCTAGGCAGTGGGACAGGCTACCTAAACTTATAGAGCAGCCCGTCCCTTGCCAAGGTTATTCCCTCAAAACAAAACAGGAGAAGGGTTGAACCACCTAAACTTATAGAGCGGTTCAAACCTCCTTGTTCAGAACCAAAGAAACTGTGAGAACCCCAAACCAAACGAGGCAACCCAAGATACCTAAACTTATAGAGCGCCTCGGGTTCCTGAAAATCACCCACAGTCAACCCCCCACAAGTCAGAGCAGCCAGGACACCTAAACTTATAGAGCGTTTTGACCCTCCATGCAATTCACAGCACCAGCCCCCCCCCCCCAAACTTATGGGGACATCCCAGCCTCCAGAGCTTCAGGCTACCTAAACTTATAGAGCGGCCTGAGGCTCCATGCAAACCAAGAATAAACAAAGCGCTGGGCTTCCCCAAACTTAAGGGGACCTCCCAGCCTTAGTGACCCAGTCAATCTGCACACAATACTGCCTTCCTCCCAACCTTCCCCAGATGCAACCCACCTTGTTCACAATCTGCTTTCAGGCAATCAACAAAGTTGAAACTGAGATTGCACACACACTCCTTTACTTCAGTCTGACTTAGGTCCTGACAGTCAAACCAAAATCAGAGTACAGGATCCACACAATACGCTCAGTCAAATGTAGAGAGATGTACAGGTAGGGGTCGTAGTTGGGCTTATAGAGGGAGTCAAGGGTTTACCACTCAGTTCCCTGCCTCCAAGACTCTGCCTGAGCCCCAGCAGAGCTCCCGCAATCGGTGGGGCGACCCCCCACAAGGCCTTGGCGCGGGTTACGGGCCACACGCCCGCCTGCCGCCTTCCTCTCAGAATCAAAGGACCAGACTGGGAGTAAGAAGGACAGGGGAAGAAGGGGTAAGACTCTAAAGTAGAACGGTACACTCAGACTCGCACGAGAGGGCCTTCGATCCTTCAACGCCTGAGGGCCCCGCAATGGTGGCCAAACAGCAACAGCGACTTGCCCACGCCACGGCCAACCCACTAAGCTCACCTCTCCTGATAGGCTCCTGGGCCGCGACAACAACCTCCCCCACCCGATTGTCTTAGCAGCAATGACCCACTGCTCAGCCACGGTCCTACCCAGCTGTGGCAGTCGCAGCTCGATGCCATCAATCATGAGGCAGCTGGCGAACTCCAACTGTATTGGTTTCCCGTGACACCCGGCTCAGTCGTACCAGCAGCCAGGCAGCAGTCTGTAATAGGTACAGCCGCCGCCGCAGTAGGAGTATAGCTGAGGCACTTCGTCGCGCACACTGCAGCCGATCATACAGCCCGCCACACAGTCTTGTCAGTCCAAACCCCCGTGCCACCAGTCGACGCTGTGGTCTGCCCTCCAGCTTGCTCGTATCGTACCGTACTGCAACTAACAGTCACCGTGCTGGGCCAGCCGGTACGAAAACCCAGTAATCCCCCACAATACTGCAGTGGGCTTGACCCATCGGCGGATCCCCTTCCTCTCCGCCTCCCTTGCCCTCACAGCACCATTGTCGGGAATGAGCAGGGTCAGATGAATCTGCCACTAAACCCCGACACGTACACCACCATACACAGCAAGGGCCGAAAGAGTCGTCCGCAACGGGAAGCGACCGGGCATACCATCTTCTGATATCTCTCCCGCTCGCGGCCTTCCTTATGCTGTTTATACCAAGCCAGGACGAATGAGTCTGTCGCTAAACGCGGGCAGGTTCACTCCTGCGCCTAACGCCCCTCCTCGGCCCGTCCGTACACCACCTTCCCCTTCCCACAGCTACTCTACTAAATTTACACTACTTCTGACCCCAGGATCGATGTCGCTGGGGCCCAGAACCCCCGCTTCCGTTCTCAGTTCACTCGACTCCGTAGAGGAACGAGTCGACTGTCCGGTCTTCCCTCTGTTTTTCCCGTGCTCCGCCCTTCACTCCTTTTCAGCATGCATGTACCTGGCGCAATTCGTCACCCAGGTTCATGCCACCGTTTCCTTTCCTCCACGCACCAATTCCCCCTGCCAACTCCTAATCTACTAACTCTTCTCCTAAACTAACCGCGCTATCGAACTCGCCCTATTAGAGAGCTTCGGATTCGGCTTTTGGTTCGCCGAAATCCGTTACGAATCGAAGTTGTCATGCACTTTCCGCCTCCTTCCCTCCTTCACCCGCCATAGCCCTGGCGCAAGTCTTCTCCCCTCCAGTCCCCGATTCACTCATCTATCGCCCAAACTAACTCTTCCATCGTACTCGCCCTAACCAAAAACCCTTAACTCACCCCTTTCTCGGCCCTATCCCATCAACGTTCGCGCGCACTACCTCCCCTCCGCTGCGCCCTACCTCACCCCGTCGACATCTTCGCCCGTCACCCTTGTCGTGGTGACGTCCTTCAAAACTGCGCACTCCGATCGGGAAGCACACAGTGCTCTACTCGGCCAAAAAAAACGACTCGAGGCAAATAGCTCGGGAAGACAGCTTCTTCCCCACTTATACCCGCCGGCCTCTCGTCGGCGACAAACCGATTTTCTCTGTATCGTCCAATTTTAACAGATGTCCCGAAGGACCCTCCACCGTGGCCGCCCGTCCGCGCGACTGCAGCCTCGCGCTACCCCGACGCCCGAACCCGGCCCCTCTTTCCGGGTTGATGCGTGTCGGCCTCGCGCGGAGTCCATGCAAATCTTGCCTGCACTATTCCTCCCTGTCGCAGGTTTCCCAGTTCTTCTGTCCGCCCCTGCCCCCGTTCTTCGTCCGGGTTCGTCCCCAGTTTCCCCTATCTCCCCCTCTTCATACCTCGCCTCCGTGCCGTTGCCTCCGCAGATCTTTCCTATAAAGTTCCGACTTTACGGGAGCACCGGAGAACTTCGCCGCATCAGCACCCCGGTACCCTTTCAGGGTCCACACGCCCTTAACCCGGTTCCCATCTGGGTTCACCCCTCGAACGTCTCCTCTCCGTGGAGGTCATGCGAATCCTCCTCATGCCGCAGACCTCCCTTCCCTTTGAAGGGGTTCCTCCACCTCGTCTACCTCTGGCATGGTCCAGGCCGCGACCTCCGTCCGGGTTCACTCCCGGATCTACATAGGATACGCCCCCTTTTTCTTTCGCGCGTGCACCTACCCCAACTCACGTCTGGGTCCAGGTAGGTGTACCCAGTACCTATCGTACCTCCCAGGCCAGTCGCGCGTGCCGTCCTCGCGTAGGGGCCAAGCAACCCTCCTCTGTAGTACTCCCACTTTAGCGGACGTCCCAGCGGGCACGGTTGGAAAGAGCCCTACGACGTCAGGGCACGGATCTGGCCCTCTTTCAGGGCTTAGTTCGGGTGGGTGAGCCCCCCCCTTTTAGTGGGCTTCATGGATCTCCTCGGCCTTACCCAGATTCTCTCCGGCGGCCTCGTCGGCAACTTGACCAGCCTTACGAAACTCACCTCCTCAGCCTCTTACCCCTCGTCTCCTCAAAGTTCATGCGGCCAAGGGCCGCCTTACCTTTTGTATACGAACCTAACCCAGGTTCTGGAGTTTATGCGTGTCAGTCGTGCGCAGGGTCCAAAAAAAGTTTTCCTGCCCCGTCCCACTTACTACGGGGGTCCCGAAGGACACGGCCCGGGCCCCGGAGTCAACCGGCCTCAGGCAACTCAGAGTACTTGGCTCTGCCCGCCAGGTTCCGTCATCCGAGCCCAAGCGCCGGTCTGCATTCCCATAGTTCATGGGTGCACCCACCGCGGTTCCGCGCCCACATACACGCGAAGAAAAAAGAAATAATAGTAGCCAAAGTTCGAAATAAATAAGCTATACATAAATATATATATATATATATATATATATATATATATATATATATATATATATATATATATATATATATATATATATATATATATATATAATTCCACAAACGCGCGGCAGCCTAGGTGTCGGCGTCGGCCTACCACCCTGCGCCATGGTTGTCCTATACACCTATTGGCACGCCGGCCCCACCGCTAGGCTGCGCGCACCGATCAACGACAAACCTCCATTCCCTAACCAAGGTCATAACGCGGTCCGGGTCGGTCGGCTACCCCGACCGCCCACTCAAATAGGGAAAATCACACGCGCGCCTTAAAAATCACGCGCCCACATACTCCCTATCGGGACATGGCAGACCTTTGCCTTCGTGCGGGCGACCCTCGCATTCCCCACCCGGGCACTCAGAATCCAGGTTGACCGAGCCTTTCTGTCACTTGCAAGAACCAGGGCGGATACCCTTGTAAGGGTATTCGCGCCGACGGCGGCGCCGGTTTTAGGGGTCGTCACTGCGGTCGAGGATCTAGAGTGCATGCTTTAGTTTGGTTGAACTATAGGTTCCTGCGTATTCAGGAAGTTGCCGAAGTTCTTTTATCTTGCTGTCTTGAAACGTGGACCAAAAAGGTCACTGTGCAGGAGGTCAGTTGCGTCTTTATGGTCGTAGCTTCCCTCGCTTCCCATTTGGAGAGCGTCGATAGCCTAAAGGTGGAGCGGAGTCGGAGAACACTGTGAGTGGGCTTGTGGGGGTCGTTGTGGTATACCGCCCACCAGCCGTTATCTCCTATGAGAGGTTTGACTGTGGATATGCCCGGTCCCGCTGTTTACCAAGCTGCGCGAGGGGCACAGTGGGCCAAAAAGAGGGGGCGAGGACACATTGCGGCCTTGTCCATAAGTCTTAGTACTTGGTACTACCTCCAAGGTATATGTTGGGACCCACCTCACCCAGACTCACGCCACCGAATTTTTGCAGCAGGATTGCGCCCTCGTCCTCATTTCGACCAGTGTCATCGGCCTTCGGTGTTGATGGATTCAATAGGATGAATCAATACAGACTTCTTTTGCTGATTTCGACTATTGAGGTTGTCGTCTTGTTGCGTGTGTCAAGTAGCTCCGTTGAAGTGTCTGCCTTAGCACACAACTCAGCACGGGCGAAGAGCGGAAACAGCGACGGGAGGACCGGACTCGGACGGGCGGTCGTGACAGGTGTGCACAAAGCAAAAGAGGAAAACAGTGAAGCGGAGAAAGTAGCTATGACGGGCGGAAAATCTCTATGGTTCTTGAATGTCATGAATCAAACGGAGCAAACGGATTTTGCAGTGGGTTAGTAAAATAAGAATTAGTAAGAAAAGCAGTGCGCGGAGCTTTTGGAAGGGGGATGTAGTAGAAAGGAGGAAATTGAGAATCTCGCCCAGTCTTTAGCGAAATCGAGCAAGAGAGGAAGTTAAATTGGGGTAGGATGTCGGGCGAACCCGAATCCAAAGTAGTTTTAGAAGGGAATTAGTAGGAGAAAAAGTAGAAGAGAAGGGAGACGTGCGGTGGTAGAAACGTGAAGAGTGAATGTGGAAGACTGAGAAACAAATGGTTTGTCCGATCTTCAACGAAATCGGACAAACCGAGATCCGTTTCTGATGTTCTTGAACCCTGCGAGTCAAGCTATGAATTCGAAATATGAATAGAGTATTTGGGTTGGGCGGCATAGCCACTAGAGGCTGCGCAGTCGTATGAAGGAGGATCGCGAAAGGAGCAGGGAAGATTTCAGTGAGCCTAGTCAAGATGAACGACCCAGTGCGTTGAAGAAAGGTAGCAGGCAATGGAATAGGAGGTGAGGAAAGGGGGAAAATTGAGACCGAGGGTTGCGAATAGGGGAGACACTTATCTAGTAATAATGCGCCTATATAACATTAAAATGACGATGTATCTTTCGCGTTCTAGCGAAAAGATTCATTATGACCTTCCACTTTCTATTCACGAAAGTAACCACCCTCTATCTCACTGAGTGCATGGCTGAAAAGCAGTATAAGAGTCTGTGTTCCAGTAGAACAGTCACTTTGATTTTGCTCGTTCGACTCAACAAGAGTAGTGTGAACAGACAAAAGACTGGATGCTTGCCTGTTGGTTGGCGCGTGCTCCGTGTGTCGATAGGATAGCATCTCTCTATCTCTCGATGAAAAGTAACGGAAAGAGGAGTGCAGGCCTTTGCCACCAACGACAGACTTATGCTCATTCTCGTTTGTGGCATTAGCAAGGTCATCGAGGAGAGGGAAAGCACACTTACCTGCAGGCAGGAGCGAACAGAGTTGTTGGAGGCTGACTGTGAGCCTGCAGGTTCACCTGTGGACGATGGACTGCTTGTGACCCGAAACGACCAGACTGCAAGTGAGCAGCGAAGAGGAGGGAAGCAAGCAGTATACTTACTTGTTGGTAGGTGAGCCGCTCATCTTGTTGATCAGGGCGACAAGGGAGATGGCCGCAAGAGCCTGAAGATTTACGTATTGGCGGGTATGGCGTTCACGAATGAACGAAGGAGCTGGAAGCTAGCTGTGAGTCAGCCACGAGGTTGCAAACCCACTTGTAACCAAACATTTTTGGGTCACGAGTGAGCAAGGTGAACTGGTCAGTCGAAACGATAGACTGGGATGGAGAAGAGAACAAGGCATGTACCTGGCATAACGGTGGTCTGTATGGTTGGCAAGGTGGACTGGTCAGTCGAAACGATAGACTGGAATGGAGAAGAAAACAAGGCATGTACCTGGCATAACGGTGGTCTGTATGGTTGGCATCTGCATATTATTTGGCTAGTGCTGATGGTGAAAGGTGGCATCGTCCATTGGAGAATAGGAGGATTGAAGGTCTGCAGAAGTAAGGAGAGAAGGCAGTAGTTTGAGGCAGGAAGGAAACTTACCTAGGCTGGACGTTTTGATGCATAGTCAGCATCTGCAAGCTCCCTCTTTGCGGTTGGAACACCGACGAGGAGTCTAGCTGATGCAGCTCATCTGTTAGAAAGTAACGAGGGTGTCTTACTGTTTGCACGTGTTATACTACTCGTAGAAGACAATTAGGTTGTTGTGACTTCAGTTGTCATGTTGTTCATTCAAGCCGAAGCAGCGAGGAGGGAGTCACTGGCCTGCGTGCTTGCCTATTGATGGTGTATTGTTCGTCCACTAAATAAAAATATTCGGAGGCGAGCCGCGAGGTTGCAAACTCGCCTATAACTAACACGCTTGGGATTGCGAGTTTGTGAAGTAGATAAGATTGTTGTAAGAGGCATTATTGTTGCGATCTAGGATTGTAAGGAAGGTCAACAACAAGCGTTTTGACTTCAGTTTGACCAAGTTATTGTTGTTTTGTTGGTCACCATTGTGGGGCCCTCAGCCGCACGAAGATTACAAGACCCTCTCCTATGAGTTGAGTTTGTCCCTCTCTTGTATCTCGAGCGTCTGAAACCCCTTATCTTCTGCCCGTCTTACACTAAGTCTAATCCTAGTTACGAGAGGAAGGCGGCAGGCGGGATTGCAACCAGTAGGACCGCAACAAAACTCTGTGGGGAGTCTGCCCACCTATTGCGGGAGCTCTGCCGGAACTGGGGAGGAGTTCTGGAGGCAGGGCACTGGGAGGTAACCATTTGCTTTCCCTATACAAACCCAATTATAACCCCTATCTGTACTTCTTGCTATGGTTTGACTGAGTATATGTTTGCATCCCTACTTTGACTTTCAGTTCGACTTTCAGGACACAAAACAAACTTAATAAAGAAAATGTTTGTGTAAAGTCGGTTTTAGTTTTTGTTGTTTGACTGAAAGTAGATTGTGAAAAAGGGATTGCATTTGAGGGAAAGATGGGAGGAAGGTTGTATTGTTTGTGTCTGACTGGGTCAACCAAAGGCTGGGAGAGTCTCTGTAAGATTGAAGGGTCCAGTGGTATGTTTATTTTCGATTGCCTAAAGGACCAGACAGGTTCCCATAAGATTGGCTGGTCTGGTTGCTTTGATTTGCGAGGGTTGCTTGTGTTTGACTTTCAGGGACCAAACATTTTTCCATAAGATTGGATGGCTTGGTTGCCTTGTTTTCTTTGGGTTTTCTTATGTTTTGTTAGAGTCTGAAAGAGAGTTGAGCATGTTCCATAAGCTTGGATGGCCCCGACTCTCTCTTATTTTATTTTGAGGGGGAATTCATGTAAAGGACTGGACAGGTTTCCATAAGATGGGGTGGTCTGGTCTGGAGTCACGCACATGCTGAAACCAAAAGGATAAACTTGTTTACATTTTTATATTATTTTATTTATGAACACGCTAGTCAGACATTTTTCCATAAGATTGGATGGTCTGACTATAGATGATCATCAACTGAAGAGAGTATGAATTAAGAATAAATTTGTGGTAAGAAGGGACAGGCCGGACCTTGATCTAAGATGATCGGTTCAGTCATATATTACCTTAAAAAACTCTGTGCAAATAATTATGTATAACTTGGATACTTAAACAGTGGGCGACTAGGTTGGACAGCCTAGTCATATTCCCAAGAAAAAAAAAAATTGCAGTGCCTTGTGTTTGTGTATATTCAATGGTTAAGCTAGACAGGTTTCCATAAGATTGGATGGTCTAGTTTTACGCCTTGTGTAAGTTGGATGTAAGGGATAAATCATTGAAAGATTACGATCTATTTTTTGACTGGATTAACTTTGGGCTGGTGAGAGTACTTACCTTTGTGGTTTGGCCTTGCATGTGGTTGTGTGAGATCACTACCTGCTAGGTCAATTTCAGCATTTTATGAGCTAAGTTTTTTTTTACTTAGGTCAATTTCTGCATTTTTATGAATCATTTATTATACTTGGTCTTGTATAAATCTTGGTAAGCTACTTTCTCTAAGGTAAGCGATGCCGAAATTTCTACAAAACCAAAAAGTTAATCAAAGTTTGATTTTTTTTAAGTTCAGTTTACCTGACTTATACGACTTTGTGAAAATCTGGAAAGTATTCTTTTCTAAAAGGAGTGTTGCCCAAAGTTTTGCTAATTCAAAGAGTTTGACAAAAATTGAACCTTGAGAAGTCAAAGTTATTTTTAGATTTTGAACTTAGCTTTGTATAAATTTTTGAAAGTTACTTTCTCAACGAGAAGCGCCGCCGAAATTTTTACAAATCTATGGATTAGTTGAATTTTGTCTTGGTTGAACTCAAGTTTTACTTTAAGTTCTTATCCGACTTAGTATAAATCTGAGAAAATTACTTTTTTAAAGGAGATGCTACCCAAATGTTTTACTAATTTAGGGAGTTAAACAAAATTTGACTTTTCAGAGTTAGATATTATTTCAGTTTTCATATTTAAGTTAGTAGAAATTATAAAAAGACATTTTTCCTATGAGAAGCGTTGCCGAAATTTTCTTAGTTCAGAGGAGATAAATTATATTTTGACAAGTGGCGATACCAGCAATCCACTCTGTATGAAAGAGATTCTGCCAAAGGTCGACCTTTTCTTTAGACACTGACTTAGGGGTAAAATTATATTTAGTTGACAGATATTTTTGAGTAAGAATGTATTGTGGAGATTTATTCTCCATACACTGATGTAAGAATGTGTTGTGGAGATTTATTCTCCATACACTGATGATTTAATTTCGGCGTTGACCTGTCTTATGACACAGACCCTCTTTGGACGTTTGATTCAGGATTCAAGCTAGATTCAGTCTGATCCCAAAAGGATAATCTAATTGTTATCACTAATTGCAGGTTGGTTGTCAATTCGTCGGTTAACAACTCAACTCTAATTCATTCTCACTACCCAATCTAAGAGGTTTTAGCCCTGGTGGTTTTTATTGTTTTATTATGGTTTTATCCGGACTTTTATTGAATTATCATTTAAGAAAGGTACTTAGTATTTGGAAGGTTGGGCAAAGGTTGGGGATTGCATGGCTAAAAGCGAAGAATATGAGTATCGAGAATGGTTGAAGTTGACCTCTTGTAGTATGTGAACTTTTATTGAATCTTTGATGTGATTGCAAGTATTTTTTGTGGTTCTAACCTTGAAATATGACTGTCTGCAATCACATACATACATATGGTTGAGAGGAGTCTTACTTTGACTGTGAGAAGTGATCATTACATATTTATAATCCTTTTATATATTATATACATATATATATATATATATCCATATATATATGTACATGCGTACACATTGAGTGTTTGCGCGACCTATTGTGATCGTGCGCAAGGGTTAAACGAACTATGAGTCGAGATAGAAGGGAGATTCTCTTTTATCATTTGCTTTTTATAGTTTTTATAGTTGGACGTTACAGTATGTGGCAACCAGCAAAGTCAAACCCCTTGAGTTCTTTCAAGGTTTTGGATGATGGAGTTGGTCTCCCGGGCAATAAGAAACGATTGTCACCAAGATATAAAATTGTGTATCACCCACTCTCCGCAGGGTGCAAAAGAAGATGTGGTTCTCAACCGCACTTGGTGGTTGTTCATCGTCGAGAGATTAACCCCTCAAGGCGCGTGTCAGTCGACACTTGACTGTCGAACGCGACCCTCGAGCTTATTGAGGACCGCGTGATTATGGGTACTACATAGCACGTCATCACTGCGACTGCTTGTGTATGCATGCATTGTTAGTTGATATGAGAAAGTCCTGTGTTCGCACAAATTTATACTAAGTCTTGCGCGTGTCGCCTATCCCGTTTCTGCGTCGAAAGGTTATAGGATGACTGCTGAAGGGACTAGGATTGTTAGTGTTGTTTTGTTTTGTGTCGTTCTGTTTCTGTGTGTGTGTGTGTGTGTGTGTGTGTGTGTGTGTG